>CM055819.1:47038416-47073849 GCA_029582265.1 Zoroaster sp. YZ-2022
TTCCCCCAACCCACACAGCGAGCAATTATAAAAGCCATTGCCATGGTAACTTAATGGTGCCTATCGCGTATTATTCTCTGCCAATTTGTAGCTTTTACTATTGATAGTTAGGAAAAATCTTTGAAGAGTTATGGGTTTTTGATCAGGTGTGTTTTGGCTCTGAAATTGGGTAGTTAATTCACCTGCGTGTATTGCATGTAAATTTACTCCATGTACGTTGCTAGGCATGAAATTTAGAGAACTGTTTGCGGTTTCCTAAATCAAGCCGTGAAGTTATTTCCACGTTTCTTTAAAAATGTCAGAACCTCAGACAAAAATAAATTTTGTATGGAAGATTATTCCCATCTTTATTTATAGGTAATTTTTCCCATTAAAAACCAACCATTTGGTTATTTACTGAATTAATAAATCCTATTTATTACCTGAGTGTGTCTGACATTTTGAGGAATATTCTTAGTAAATGGGCTTGATCCATGGTTACTCACGTTAAATTTTAGAGGTATTTGGCCCAATCCTAATGCCATAATTTCCTTACTTATATATTTCACTCATCAGTCTTGTTCACAGTAGTTGCATTATACCCAGACCGTGCTCGGCACAAAAAAATAATTTCAGAAATATGTGTGCTAAATATGCTGGTTACTCACGTTACATTTTTCAGACATACATAAAATGTTGCGTTTTCTTTTACACAGTGTACATATAATACAATTCTGAAATTATTATTTTTTTTTGTGCTGAGTAAGGTCTGGGTATGTCTAACCTGATGAGTGAAATATATATTATAAGCGTTAATTGTGGGCTCAAAACCTCAGAAATGTAACGTTAGTAACCACGAAATTGCCCTCCTACACATGAAGGCCACTCCAATCCACAAAAATCTGCTCTTTAGCAACCTTCAGTACATTTACAAGCCTGCTGTCCTTTCCAAGTAATCTTACAAAATCAACTGTGTGCTACTCAAGGCCACTGTAAATGTTTGAACATATTAGTATGCCTGCAATGTATCAATGGAAGACCACCTTACCCTGCAATCTCAGTGGTGTGACAGTGCACAGAAGGGTAACCATAGGAGGCCACTGGCAACAGCTAATGGCTTGGAGTGGCCCGAATGGGTTGTTTAAAAAATTGCACTGATTGTAGGAGGGTTAATAATTTGTGATGTACCGGGTAAGGCAATCCAGAGACATGAAATTCAAATCTGACATCAGAACAAAATATTTGGTCATAACAAACGTATTATAAACAAAATTGTAAATAATGTTTCTTTAAATATATACTAATAAATATTTTTTCAAATTCCTTTTGATGAGTCAAAGCTAAACAGGAAGGTACAACATTGATAATTACATGATTTTATAAAAAAATAAAAAAATTATTATCCAAAAGCTAACTTGATGTCAAGTTGGTAAACCATCCTGAAAAATAATTCTGTCTCCGAGAAAACACAAATAAAATACAGTGTATGTACAATTACAAAAGAGTTGCTGATGGTACAGTGTAGCTGTTTTGGTTTAAGAGTTTTCTGTAAATATCATGTTATGACTTGGACTTCATATTGAGCTGAAACTTGATTGTTATAATATTATGCATATGACATAAAACACAATAAAGGGGGCCACTTTCCTACCGTCACGTTAGCAGTTTTTCTTATGGTTGTAATTTTTTTTTTTTTATATCTGAAACCACCCAAAAAGAATTTCAACATTTGAATAGACATGCATGCTTATCCTAAAGATAATTTGAGTTGATTATTACTATTATTTTTTAATTGCGAAAATTTCCATCAACAAATGGGCCGGAAAAGTGAGGTAACTTTTCGTCAATTTTATGGAAATTTGAGGTAAAAAATAAATAAAAAAATTTAAAATAAAATAAATCAACTCAAATTAGTTCTAGTATAAGCCTGCATGTCCATTCACATATTGAAACACTTTTGGTCGGTTTCAGGTACTTAAAAATAAATAACAACCATTGGAAAAAACTGCTAACATGACGGATGCAAAGTAGCCCCCTTTGCTAATATGTTTATGTCATATCAATTCAAAAGAAAGTAAGCTTAATTTGAACATGTTACATGATCAATTATTTTCAAATAGTGCCTTCCTCGTGAAATAAACTGAACATCAAAAGAAACTTATCAAATCTTTGGAAGGACACTCATTAAAATCTTCCATGGAAAAATGAAAAATATTTGAACACAGGTAAACTTCCAGTGATCTTGTTTATTGACATTAAGCTAGTAAAGATCGCAAGTTTACCTGTGTTCAAATATTTTCATTCCGTCAGAGACCACAATGATGTCCTTCAAACTATGATAAGTTTCTTTGATGCCAATATATATTTAAAAAGATTAGTTCCAATTATATTAAATACAACAAATATGCAAATAAAATATATTCAAATTTACACGGTCTTCACACGACACCGTTACTTGCTTGAAGGTAAGGTTACAATCCAATAGATTATAAATTACCGTGAAAGACTCCGTGATTTTTGTATCAGTACAGGAAACCATTTAAGTACGGTCACTGACTCTTCTCCAAGGATTGCCGTGACCACGTTTGTACGTCGTCCACTCTGACAAACCACCAGCAAGGAAGGGGGGTGAATATTGAAACACACGTACTGCGCTACTGGCTTTCTGGGGCGTGATGGGCAAATTACTATGAACTGCTTCTCATAAACACGCACTGGGATTTAATATCCATGGGTTAATTACATGTTAGTAACCACTCAAGACAAAATGATAGATCACTGACAATAAAATGTACACTGGAAATGATAATTTGTGTTAATTAATGAGATCGTATGTGTGAGCAGAACAATCCCCGTAGTAATAACGGTACAACAGTGAAAGGCTGGCTACATTGCTACGATGTGAGAGAGGTTGAAGGGAGGAAAAAAGCTCCTCACCAACTAGTCCCTTGATGCAGTGTTGCAGTCTATCAAGAACAGATAGTGATGCTTTGGAGGCACCTGTCCAGATGTGGGCACAATATTCCATCTTGGGCCCGACTTGACATTTGTAGAGGTAGAGGATGGCCTCAGGGGTCAGTATTTTATTTGCTTGACCGATAGAAGGATCCTATCATCTTGGAGACTTGTTTCCCCACCTCTGAGATGTAAGAATTCCATTTAACAAAGTACATACATTCTTAACCCTCCTACACATGGAGGCCACTCCGATCCACTAAATTCTGTTATTAAGCAACCTTCAGTACATACATGTACAAGCCTGCTGTCCTTTCCAAGTAATCTTACAAAATCAACTGTGTGCCACCCAAGGTCACTGTAAATGTTTGAACATATTAGTATGGCCTGCAATGTATCAATGGGAGACCACCTTACCCTGAAATCTCAGTGGTGTGACAGTACACAGAAGGGTAACCATAGGAGGCCACTGGCAACAGCTAATGGCTTGGAGTGGCCTGAATGGGTTGTTTCAAAAATTGCACTGATTGTAGGATTGCTAAAACTGAAAATGAGGACTTGTGCTAATTACACTGATTGTACAAGTGTGTGGGTGACTTTTGTCTTTTGCAGGAAATGGTCCCTTACACACCACAAATAATAATAATAATAATTTGTAAAAAAAAAACATGCTAGGATTATGCACTGGGGTTGCATCTGTCAAGACAAAAAAAGATCCACTTAAGAACATATTATGATTATGCACTGGGATCAAATATTGATGCTGAAATAAGTTATGTATTAGTAAAAAACCACTCAAGAGATCACTGCTATGTGTATAAACCAATGATTTGTACTAACAACCCTTGTACAGTTTGATGATCCTTCAAAACCCTACGACAGACGAAGGGTTTTGAGAATAGAAAGGTTTTAAACAGAACAAAGTCATGAAGGACTTTTGCAGGAAACAATTCTTTCGGTGAGAAAAATAAATACATATCACATTGACAGAATTCATGGGTAATTTTCCAGAAAATATGTTTGTTTAAAAAAATAACAAATTGATATATATGTCTGTGGATCTCCTATGATTATGCTCCGGGGTTTAATTTCCGTGCATCCATTTACAGTGTAAGTAACCACTCACTTGTGACAGAAGTGGAAGTGAATGTATAGAACTCAAGGGTGACTTTTGCATGCAGGACACATCAAAGTCTCTAGGTATACACTTACGGCAAAAACAAAACATGTAACTGACTTCACATTATTACAGAAATGAACTTGTACATAGACCTATGACATCATCTTGATGATGCCATTCGAGTATAATCTCCAAAAGGGATGTTGGGAAATATTTTACATTTCTGTACATATGAAGCGCTCAGGACATGTATCTACATGTAAATAATATAACCCAAAAATTTAATTGTCTAGCAGTGCAACTGCATGTACACCAACATCTAATCTCATACACTGCTGTGACTATCCGCAAATCATACAGTCATCTACTTGTGGTGAACACATATATATATGACATAAAACACAATAACGGGGGCCACTTTCCTACCGTCACGTTAGCAGTTTACCTTATGGTTGTAATTTTTTTTTTTAATATCTGAAACCACCCAAAAAGAATTTCAACATTTGAAAAGACATGCATGCTTATCCTAAAGATAAATTTGAGTTGATTATTACTGTTATTTTTTTAATTAGCCTAAAATTTCCATCAACAAATGGACGGAAAAGTGAGGTAACTTTTCCGTCCAATTTTTCTATAAATTTGAGGTAAAAAATAAATTAACAAATTAAAAAATAAAATAAATCAACTCAAATTAGTTCTAGTATAAGCCTGCATGTCCATTCACATGTTGAAACACTTTTTAGTCGGTTTCAGGTACTTAAAAATAAATAACCATTGGAAAAACTGCTAACGTGACGGATGCAAAGTGGCTTGCTTATTGTTTTATGTCATATCTAAACAGGGCATATTCTCAGGCTTGGTGCCCAAATTATGCACAAATTGGACGAATGTGGAGACTGGAGATGTCATTTATTGCATGGCATTGAATTAACACATGGAGATCCTCTACAAAAAAAAAGGAAGAAAATATGCAAGCTTTATGTATGCTGTAAACGCATGGTAGCATACATGCCTGGCGCACTGATCACAATGTTTTTTGTTATCCGAGTTAAAACCCTCCTACTATAGCTGCACTTTAGTGGGAAGTTGCTGTAGAGGTCAAAACCAGTCTACTGCCTATTTTGACTGTTGACCCAAATGTGCACACAGGGGCATTTTTTGACTGGTTTTTACTGTCATTTTGACCACCCTGAACAATACCAGACAATGCTTTTACAAGTCAAAAACGGTCGACTCATTTTGACCTGTAAATATGCTTATACTACACGTAAGGTTTGACAATGTTTGACTTTTAAGTGCACTAGATATACCTTGGCAAGCATATCAAAATTTTGACTGATTTTGACCCTTGTAGTAGTAGGAGGGTTTTAAGTTAGGTGCCAAGAATATGCTATTGTTTTTCCACAATGATGTACAAACAGACACATACATATATATACTTACGATTGGCTTTGTTTAGATAATCACAATGCAAGATGACAGAAAGGAAGGTTATAATTAACTACATAAAACAGCAAGGTAATTACACGGAGATGGCTTCAATGTTTTCAAGTGAAATATAAAAGTTTTAACCCTCCTAGTGTTTGACCATTTGAAACCATTCAAAATTTCCACTTACCAAAATGCCCATTGGTTTTGTACACACATACATGTAGTGATACCATTTGAAAAGTGTTGGTAGCAAGTGTTGGTAGCAAGCTTTACTACCATTCAAATCCATTCAAATGCATAGAGGGTCCATTGATTCACCACTTAGAAGTATCCAAACAAGGTTTTGTATTAGCTGTACTACCATTTGGAAAGATCCAAACAAGGTTTTGTATTAGCTGACCTACCATTCAAAACCATTTGGGAGAAATCAATACTGTAACACAGTTATTTCACCATTCAAAACCACAAAAGCGAATGGTTTCAAATGGTGGATCAACTTGTCTGAAAAAGGTACCAGAACTAGGAGGGGTTAATGTATACACACTGTACATGTAGATCTGGTAGTTCACAAATACAAAAATGGTACAATTTTTATATAAAAATTACTTGGTGTAAAGTACTGCTTACCGGTAAGTACATTTCATGCTAACTATGTGTATAGCAGAAAAATTGGCTTAAGCATAAACGTATTTCACAGGTAAGCAAGAAAATTCAGAGCGCCGCGTGCATGTTCACCATGGATTTGTATTGTTAAGTCGCTCATTTTGCTGGCAATAACGGACGGCAAGTTAGCGTGCCTTTCTCTATGCTTAACGGCCCCCCAGCGCTATGAAATGAAAAATGTACAGTAAGCACAAAATCGGCTGCTTAAGCGGCTCAATGAAATTGGGCCCTGGTGTCAATCATTTAAGAAAAGCAAAATAATTTCCATGCCATTGGCGGATCCAGGGGGGGGCTAAGGGGGCTGTAGCCCCCCTAAAATCGTTTTAAAAATATTTTAAAATAAAAAATTTAAAAAAATAATAAAAGAAAAAGAGAGAGAGAGGGGGGAGAGGAGAGAATGCACTCCCATTCCCTCACTGTGCTTTGTTTTTCTCTCCCTTTGATTATTTCATTGTAATTTTTGTAGTACTGAAAAAATAATTGTTTATGATTCTCAGCCCCCCCCCCCCTAAAAAATGTTCTGGATCCGCCCATGCATGTATGTACACTGTTTCCTTTCCTAAGTTCCATGTTAGAATGAATACCAAAATCTGAATGCCTTTTCACTATTTTGACGACTAATGACAACATAATAAGCCAACACAGTCACAGTATGTTTGTGTAACCCTAACCACCCCAAATCCATCAAAATCCTCCAAAGGGGCACTTTTTGGGGAAAAATCAGCACTGTTGAAACTGGTGCTTTCACCTCTTCAAATGGGGCAAATTACTACCTGGCAAAGTACAGACCATAAGTGCTGTGTATATGCAGGCATGCAACTGCAGTTTGTCAAAGAGACGAGGAAAATGCCAGGCACCGCAATAATTTATACACTGTTTTCAGTTTTCAATGGCACAGCTGAAAAACCAAGAAAGAGAAATCAGCTGATACGCTGCAAAGTTGCATGCCTGAATATGAAAGATCAGCGAAATGCATGGTGCATTTTGAAGATAAGGGCATGTTTCCAAAAGTGCACTGATGGATTTTGGAGGATTCAGGAAGGTTCCTAGTCAGAATACATAGGGGGTTATGGTTAATGTATGTATATTTTGATTTCAACACTGTAAACAGCCTCAAAGAAGCAGTTTTGCCAATATTACCAACTTTGTACCTTCCCTTTAAAGGGACAATGTCGTCACGATCAGAGCAAACTTTCAACAGGGCATGGAATCTGCGTCCTACATGTAGATTTAAGATGAACAGTGACTGAAAATTACTGGCTTATTATCTGCAGGAGCATGTATGACCTTATCATGTGGGATATTATTTTCAATTACTGAGTTAATCTAAAACTAGAAATCTGATTCCATGCCCTGCTGATTGTGATGACATTGCCCTTTAAGCAGAGAATCGAGTTAATATGCAAGCCACAGTATTTAACAAGGAAAACATGAAGAGGAGTGAGGTAACACTGCCCATGTACACTGTAGAAAGGTATGCAAAACTACAGATGCAAAAATGTAAATTGGCACTCGGCAAATCTTAATCATAAGGTTACCTCAGGGGTGGAATTTATGAACATGAATAAGCACTCGAGTAAGATGCAAAGTGTATGTTTAATCTGTCTGATGACATACAGTTTTGCAAGTGAAGCATGAGAATTCCATTATAGTTAGTCAACAGTATTACATGTGGACTGACGATCAATTTCATTAGCTCCTTACGTATAAGCAGTTCAAGAGATTTTATCAAGAATTAAAAATATTAAAAATAATTATTGATTTAATGTTGCCCTACACCGACATGTGTATATCACTGCATACTCAGTGCTTTCAAGTGTCAATAATAATAATGTGGACTTATATAGGCGCACATATCCACCAACTGAGTGGTGCTCAAGGCGCATTATATTATTACCCCTGCTCATAAGGCTCATAAATCATTCCTGAAACCATCTCAGCTCCCTGGGGAGTATACAGCTCAATTGCTGCCATTACAGCGCATATAGGGCTAATCAACCAACTCTGCCCTCACAGGTACCCATTTAACCCCTGGGTGTAGAGAAGCAATTATGATTAAGTGTCTTGCTCAAGGACACAAGTGTCACGGCCGGGATTCGAACCCACATTCTGCTGCTAACACCAGAACTTGAGTCCGGTAAGCTAGACCGCTCGGCCACGACAAAAAAACTTCACAGGTGACACAGGCAATTTGAATCCCACCCGAGTTGCCTGTAAATTTTTGTTCATCGAATCCCGCCCGAGTCGCCTGTGAATTTTGTTCACAGACACTTGGAAAGCACTGAGTATGCAGTGCTATACACACGTAGGTGTAGGGCAAAATTAAATAAAAATACCTATAAAAAATTTATTAACAAATTTAAAGGGATAAACCTGTACAACATTGGTAATGTTGGCAAAACTGTTTTTTTTTAGTAACTATGTTTACTTTCTGTGAATCAAGATATCCAATAACAAACCAACCCACCTGTGAAAGTTGGAGCTCAATGCAGAGTCTAAGTCAATAGAAAAGGGTGAAAATGTACAGAAACCACTTGGCGCCAAAGTAAACTGCCATCTGGCAAATTGTTGAAAATGTGCATGCTATATTGTGTTTTCTCTGACATAAGGCAGAATAATTTATCAGTGTGATTGGAATCTTTACCAACTTCATTTGGTAATTCTGCATGAAGGTAATTTACCAATGGCAAATCTTTCCTTTCAGCAATATGGATCAGACAACCTGTCAAAATATTTACATACATAATAGTTTGGGCTCGGGGGAAGGGGAATTATTAAAGCGAAATTTCATGCTCCGCTAAATTTTCTGCTTGGCGTCTCTCCCTCCACAGCTCGGTAAAATTGGCTCCAATCATTAACAGCTTATTTCATGAAAATCTAACCGACAAACTCTGTGATGTATTATTGGGAAATCCTCAATTATTTGTTAATAACTACCATGTACATGTACGTAAGTCCCCATACTGCAATCACTGGCCATAAGTATTGCAACACACACCAAAGTTCAGTTTGGAGAACTGTGTTACAATAATTTATTTTATTTTACTTACACTACTTACGACTTCTTGAAAGTGCCTGTGTTTTGAAGTCAATGTTCTTTTTTACTGTTCTTGCTCGGAAATTATGTAATACACGATCGATGAAATCGGATTAAATGATCATCTCACCTGTTACTTGTTAAGTGTTATTTTGAGCATGTTGCAATACTTTTGGCCAGTGACTGTAGAAGTCATGCACCCAGATTATTAGCCAGGGTTTGGAGATAGGGCGTCCAAATTTATTATTCTTTGAAAGACAGGGTGTCCAAAACTTTAACTTACAATACGTTTGCATGTGTAACACAAATAAACAGGGTGTCCATTTAGCAAACTGGGTGTCCAAAAGACACCCCAAGGTATTGCTGGCCAATACTATGCATGTACTCTCGTCAGTGTTATTTGCACAGATGTCTTGGGCATTTAACTGACCTTTCCTCTCAAGCGCTCGATTCCTCTTCAGTTACAAGAATGAGGGATCTGTCCTCATACTTCTTGGGATTAAACTAAACATTCACAAAATAACCTTTCTGTACTTTCTAATGGATTCAGATTTAACGCATGTTAAGTCTTCGTGGTCCTGTCAAGATTTTATGCACAGGCTCCTGGACAACGTTAGAACCTTTTCCTCGCGTGAACAATTTTGTTGTATCGGTTAGCACATGCTTCACATAATTCACAATTTGCAAGTCAAACTTAATAGGTGCTATACAAAAAAAACCATAACATACGACAATATTTGTGGCCTAAGCACTTTGCTATGCAAGCATTTTGAATGAAAATCATTCCCTGCATTGGTGTTAACTTTACACTGGTTTGCATTTCAAAATGTTATTTCAAAGAATATTGCTTAAAAAGAAAAGCCCAAGTATATTTCTACACATCTGTAGTCTGCCAAACATCATAGACTGTAATACACAATACCAGATAAAGAGCCCTTATGTTTTTGGTGTTTTAAATTAAATTTTTTTTTTTTTTAATGAAAGGTTGCCAAAACACAAGGCTCTTAAATGCCACTCAAAGTGCAGGCTAGAACTAACGGAGGGGGTGAGAATAAAAAAAATAAAAAATAAAAAATAAATAAATAAGAATAAAAATACTCTCAAAAGTTGAAATTTGCTGTCACGTGACGCTTTTCTGTCAAGTAAGGCACAACGTCTCAACTCTTATTTTAAACAGTATTTTTCTTCTTCAAAAAAATGCATGTGGAGAAATAAAAAGTTCACAAAAAAGGGAAGGGACAACATTGGTAATTATCAAATTGTCAAATAATTATCTTAAAACTCACTTGGTTTAAATACACGTGTGGCAATTATTCTGATTTTTTTTTTTTTTTTTTTCAGAGAAAACAGGAATTGTTATGTGGAATTTTAAAAATAAAAACATAAAAAACATTTCCAGTTTTCTGTTGTTTTCTAAAAAATTCGTAGAACCAATTTTGATTAGATTGTCGCAGGATAGTTTTAAAACTATCATAAACATGATATATTTCTTGAAAACTAGAAAGCTACCTAACCAAAGACCAATGTTGACCCTTCCCTTTACCATTTGGGCAATCCCATGGTTACTCACGTTACATTTTTGAGGTATTGGGCCCAATCTTAATGCCATAATTTCCTTACTTATAAATGTATTTCACTCATCAGTTTTTTTTCACAGTAGGTGCATTTTACCCAGACCATACTCAGAAATGTTTTTTTACGTATGCTACATTAGAGAAAAATGCTGGCTACTTGCGTTGCATTTTTTGGACATGCATAACAAATTTCTGAAATTATTTTATTATGCCGAGTAAGATTTCTATTTCTATTTCTATTTTATTTCTCGGTATATATCAACAAATACATAGATGACCAACATTACAAGGAATACATAAAACGAATGCTTTACGTACAAAAACATAACACAATACCATTCAACTCCCGAAGGATTACCCAAAAGAAACATTGTTTCTGTCTAGGGGTTCTCCAAGTTGAATGGATACACAGAATACAAGAAGCAATAAATATAAAATAAAGTTTTAATTATAATTATAACAAAATTAAATAAAGTGAAATAAATAGTTAAATAAAGCTTGTAATAAATAAAGTATGTAAATAATTAAATCATAGATTGTACTAATTAAATAAGAATACTATAAGCAAAAACCAAAACCAAGCTTAAACATGATCTGAGTATAGTGCAACTACTGTGAGAAACTGATGAGTGAAATATATATTATGGCATTAAACCCTCCTACTACAGCTGCACTTTAGTGGCAAGTAGCTGTAGAGGTCAAAACCAGTCAACTGCCTGTTTTTGACTGTTGACCCAAATGCGCACACAGGGGCATTTTTGACTGGTTTTGACGGTCATTTTGACCACCCTGAACAATACCAGACAATGCTTTTACCATTAAAAAATCAATTGATTCATTTTGGCCTGCAAATGTACTTACTACACATAAGATTTGACAGTGTTTGACCTTGTAAATGCACTATATATACCTCGGCAAGTATATCAACATTTTGACTGATTTTGACCCTCGTAGTAGTGGGAGGGTTAAGAGAGGGCCCAAAACCTCAAAAATGCCCATATGCACTGTTGCCTGCCATGATATCCCTTCCCAAAGACACATCCAATTGTAAACCCATGTGACATGGTCTACACCTACCTTCGTGAAGAGGATCTTTCAGCGTGAATATTCAACTTAAGAATTCTCCCGCAGACATCCTCCAAGGCCTCTATTAGACGTAGCTCACTGCATCAAAGATAAAACCAACATCATAAAAGACGTCTTGAGACGCAGACAGTATGTATGAATAATTAACACATTTAACAAAATCAATAATACAATGTTCAAAATGTGAGAATTTTTGTCATTTGGGCAAGTGTACGTAAAGCACTATAATTTTAATCAACATTTTGAAGTAGAGTGTAATGTAACTCCCAAAATTAAAAAAATTTCATCATTTTGAGTTTCTGACTAAAAGTCAGGTGTGGTGTTCAAAAAACAACAATAAACAAACAAATAAACAAAACAAGCCACAAAAATGTTTCAATGGCATGAAAGCAACCCCAAAAAAAAAAAAAAAAAAAAAAAAGAATAATAACAAATATATACAAAATTACATCAATTAAATAAACAACAACAAATAAAAAATGTCAAGCCAAAAATTGTGCCTGATCAATACTATCATGTACATGTACATGTATAAAAATAAGTGTTTTAATTGGCCGGACCCCCTCATCCAAAGCATACAACACATACGTCCATGTACATTGTACCTACATGTGCATGTAACTGTTCATCAAAATGATTCATGACTGTAATTGCAAGTACAAATTGAGAGCCAAGTGTGACAAATTATGAAATATTCAATACCTGTCATGTACATGTACATGTATGTTTGTAACACTGGCGTTCTTGTACATGAAACTTTTTTATTAGGTGGACGTACAAAGACTCAAGTTTCATAACACGATAATCAAGGTTTTTGTTGGCAAAACATACAGTGTATTTATAATTAAAAACATATATCACACATCTCAAACGAACATTGAATGAACAAGGTGTTACCCACAAATGACCAATCAATATTTTAGTTTACGGTGCATGCATATAATCATGATGCTGACCCATTTGTCTAAGTCGATCGACCTTCACATGAAATCCATACATCTTCCAACTGATTTCATATCAATTTCACACAGGATTAAACGAAATGATTGCCAAACACTTAGAATCTAAGGCAGCAGTCGGCCTTTACAGGAACATCAAGTACTATAAAAAATATCTATAATAGGTAGGATTTTGTATTTATTTTATACATTTTCAAGATAGGTTGCCTTTTACAAGGCCAATTGGCCACTCAAGATGCGGGGGATGTCTTTTTGGATGACCCGTTTGCTAAATGGATGCCCCACAAAAGTATTACAAGTTAAATATTTCGACACACTGTTTTTCAAGGAGTAACAAATTTTGATGCCCTGCTTTCAAATCCTGGATTATACTCTTGGGGGGGGGGGGGATGGGGGGGGGATGGAGAGAGTACTAATGAGAGGAATCAAAGAGAAGATAGATAATAATTAACTTTTCTTTTGTTTTGAACAAAGATAGATTACAGATGTTGGGAACGCAGGATGCAGATCACGGATTCCAAAGAAACAATATGAGGGAAGAAATTGAAAGAAATTGAAAGAATAGACAGTATGACAGATTTGTCATCTTATTATGGTTGTTAAAACACATTTTTGGTGTGTTTTGAATGTAAATCACTTCAATGTTTCGACCACAAGAAATAAACATAAAAAACCTCCAGAGATTCACCTTGATGCACTTGATTCTATTGCCCTCAAGGTACACTTTCATGTGCCCCATAAATAATGCGTAACTGGGTTGTCCGCTGACAATTTTAAGTGCATTTTGAGATGAAATTTGTCAACTGGAACACGGTATAGTTTGTCCTCATTTCAAAATTAATGAAAAATTATTATGTGCCCCATAATAAATGGGAAAATGTTTGTCTATTAAAAAAATATTCAGTGTATTTTGAGATGAAATTCGTCAACTGGATCGGTATAATTTGTCTTAATTGTCAATTAATGGAAAATGATCACATGCCCGATTAATTATGCATAATATCTTTTGAAAATATTCAGTGTATTTTGAGATAAAATTCGTCAAATGGAATGGTCTATTTCGACTTAATGTTAACATTGAAGGAAAATAAATGGCTGTCTTTTGAAAAAATTCAGTGTATTTTTAGATGAAAGTTTGTCAACTCAAATATATTTCGTCTTAATTTTATAATTAACCCTCTACTGTTTGACCATTTGAAACCATTCAAAATTTCCACTTACCAAAATTCCATTGGTTTTGTACACACATGGTGATACCATTTGAACAGTGTTGGTAGCAAGCTTTACTACCATTCAAATTCATTCAAATGCATAGAGGGTCCATTGATTCACCACTTAGAAGTATCCAAACAAGGTTTTGTATTAACTGTACTAGCATTTGGAAAGATCCAAACAAGGTTTTGTATTAGCTGACCTACCATTCAAAACCATTTGGGGGAATCAATACTGTACACAGTTATTTCACCATTCAAAACCACAAAAGTGAATGGTTTCAAATGGTGGATCAACTTGTATGAAAAAGGTATCAGAAGTACATGTAGGAGGGTTAAAATGGAAATGATTTTGATAAATTGAACATCTTATCTGTTGGAATGAATCCAAGGTTGCATTGTGTAGAAAAAGTGACTAATTCATCATGTACAAGCAATAAACCATAGAAATACATTTTTTTTGGTGAAAAAACTGGTTATACCTAAACCGCAGGAGTATGCAATGGGAATACAATACTCCCATTAATTCTACTTCACTGCCCAAATATAAAGAATTTTTTTTAATACAATTATCACAACATAATTTAGATGCCACCTACCAACCATTATTCATTTTGCATAAATTCACACCAGCAGGTTCCATAACAACTTGATACATCTTTACCTCCCAACTCATTCTGAATCATCGTAATTAAAATTTTGATAGCAAGGAAGAGGGGAGGAAGAGGGGAGGAAGAGCATTTGGTACCAAATTTACTTAATACTGCAGTTGCTAACACAAGCTATTCAGACATTGAACACTTTGCTAGGGAGTCAAGAAAATGAAAATTTTAGATGGTTATGAAAATTTTAGTTATCAGCAAATTTATTTGCCCATAGATAACCATTGCAAATTTATCTTAAAGATGAATATGATGAAGAAACCAATGAATGAAGAGGGGATGAAGAGGGGAGGAAGAGGTGAGGAAGAGGTGAGGAAGAGGTGAGGAAGAGGTGAGGAAGAGGTGAGGAAGAGGTGAGGAAGAGGTGAGGAAGAGGTGAGGAAGAGGTGAGGAAGAGGTGAGGAAGAGGTGAGGAAGAGGTGAGGAAGAGGTGAGGAAGAGGTGAGGAAGAGGTGAGGACGAGGTGAGGAAGAGGTGAGGAAGAGGTGAGGAAGAGGTGAGGAAGAGGTGAGGAAGAGGTGAGGAAGAGGGGAGGAAGAGGTGAGGAAGAGGTGAGGAAGAGGGGAGGAAGAGGTGAGGAAGAGGGGAGGAAGAGGGAGGAAGAGGGAAGGAAGAGGGAGGAAGAGGAGGAAGAGGGGAGGAAGAGGGGAGGAAGAGGGGAGGAAGAGGGGAGGAAGAGGGGAGGAAGAGGGGAGGAAGAGGGGAGGAAGAGGGGAGGGAGAGGGGAGGGAGAGGGGAGGAAGAGGGGAGGAAGAGGGGAGGAAGAGGGGAGGAAGAGGGGAGGAAGAGGGGAGGAAGAGGGGAGGAAGAGGGGAGGAAGAGGGGAGGAAGAGGGAGGAAGAGGGGAGGAAGAGGGGAGGAAGAGGGGAGGAAGATGGGAGGAAGAGGGGAGGAAGAGGGGAGGAAGAGGGAGGAAGAGGGAGGAAGAGGGAGGAAGAGGGAGGAAGAGGGGAGGAAGAGGGAGGAAGAGGGAGAAGGGGAGGAAGAGGAGAGGGAGAAGAGGAGGGGTGGAGATTTTTATAACAAGCTGTTAGGGGTGCTTCAATTGTCAATGTCTGAAGTGGAAAGGGACACACAGGGGCTGTTTACACAGGGGAGTTTGTTGTGGGGTTGGGTGACCTAATTCCATTTAAGTTCAACAGTCAGTGGTGATGTGACTGCATGGTGTTGGATTTTGGTGGATTCAGGAAGTTTTAAGCAAAATAAAGCGTGTGGGTTTATAGCTTAATATGTAGTTTAATTTCTAAGATAATGGAGATGACTGCAGTTAATTCTGGTCCAAAATACCTACGATTTGTGGTATGTGATTGTCTTTTGCTCCTTGTCAAATTGGTGTCCAATCTGCAATTTTTCTTTCTTCTTGCCTGTCTCTGCCATCGATTCTTGAAGCTCTTGAGCAACAAACTTGCAAACTGTAAAGTGAAATAAGCAAACCACAATGGTTTTTGTTTAAATGTATCTCTGGTGTTTTTTATCAGCAAATAAACCACAATTTAAGAAAAATTACTACAGTACACAAAATACATTTTAAGATTGAAAAAAATTGATAATTTTATCCAATTTTTTTTTAAGTGAAACACTTTTTAATCAAAAGGAAAACAATACTTATAATTATGGGAACACTTTGAACAGTACAATACATAAAATCAATTTTGGGGATGAATAAAATTGATAATTTTATCAAAAATATTTTAAATTTTAAGTGAAACACTTTTTTAGTTTCTTTTAGAAAGGAAAACAAATACCCTAAATTAAAAATAACACCATGTATGGGATATTTCACATAATTGTTAGAAGCTTGGTTTGAATTTGATAGTAAAGATGTAATTGTCCAAATAAATATATGACAGGACCCACAATAAATTTACTTGAACAGTTCGTCTAGAATCAGTGCAACAAGGTCAAGTTATAACAAGTATTGCTGATGCAGATTCCTAATCAGGGCAACAATGGAAGCTGATACAATGGTGCAATCAAATGTCTTAACCCTAACCTTCCCAAATCCTCAAAACTCCTCTTTTCTAAAGTGAAGGATTTTGAAGGATTGAGGTTACATGTATGCGACATGCTCTTTGCTAAAGTGAAAGATTTTGGAGGATTGAGGTTATTAGGCATACTTGCCTTTCCATGGTACACGTACATCCCTGTTTGTTGTAGCGATTGCAAGGTCAGTGCTTGGGTCAGTGGACACTGTTTATTGCTCCATGCATGCAGGGAGGGTCCCTGGCCATGTACATGTATCACAGATTAGAAACACATGTGTGCATGCATGTAATGTGCTTGCTTTACTACTGAAGGATTTTAGAGGATTCAGGTTATGTGAAAGCAAATGGGCCTAGGGAGTTAGGAAGGATTCAGGTTATGTGTAAGCAAATGGGCCTAGGGAGTTAGGGAGGATTCAGGTTATGTGTAAGCAAATGGGCCTAGGGAGTTAGGAAGGATTCAGGTTATGTGTAAGCAAATGGGCCTAGGGAGTTAGTGAGGATTCAGGTTATGTGTAAGCAAATGGGCCTAGGGAGTTAGGAAGGATTCAGGTTATGTGTAAGCAAGTGGGCCTAGGGAGTTAGGAAGGATTCAGGTTATGTGTAAGCAAATGGGCCCAGGGAGTTAGGAAGGATTCAGGTTATGTGTAAGCAAATGGGCCCAGGGAGTTAGGAAGGATTCAGGTTATGTGTAAGCAAATGGGCCTAGGGAGTTAGGAAGGATTCAGGTTATGTGTAAGCAAATGGGCCCAGGGAGTTAGGAAGGATTCAGGTTATGTGTAAGCAAATGGGCCTAGGGAGTTAGGAAGGATTCAGGTTATGTGTAAGCAAATGGGCCTAGGGAGTTAGGAAGGATTCAGGTTATGTGTAAGCAAATGGGCCTAGGGAGTTAGGAAGGATTCAGGTTATGTGTAAGCAAATGGCCTAGAGTTAGTGAGGATTCAGGTTATGTGTAAGCAAATGGGCCTAGGGAGTTAGGAAGGATTCAGGTTATGTGTAAGCAAGTGGGCCTAGGGAGTTAGGAAGGATTCAGGTTATGTGTAAGCAAATGGGCCTAGGGAGTTAGGAAGGATTCAGGTTATGTGTAAGCAAATGGGCCTAGGGAGTTAGGAAGGATTCAGGTTATGTGTAAGCAAATGGGCCTAGGGAGTTAGGAAGGATTCAGGTTATGTGTAAGCAAATGGGCCTAGGGAGTTAGGAAGGATTCGGGTTATGTGTAAGCAAATGGGCCTAGGGAGTTAGGGAGGATTCGGGTTATGTGTAAGCAAATGGGCCTAGGGAATTAGGAAGGATTCGGGTTATGTGTAAGCAAATGGGCCTAGGGAGTTAGGAAGGATTCAGGTTATGTGTAAGCAAATGGGCCTAGGGAGTTAGGAAGGATTCAGGTTATGTGTAAGCAAATGGGCCTAGGGAGTTAGGAAGGATTCGGGTTATGTGTAAGCAAATGGGCCTAGGGAGTTAGGAAGGATTCGGGTTATGTGTAAGCAAATGGGCCTAGGGAGTTAGGAAGGATTCAGGTTATGTGTAAGCAAATGGGCCTAGGGAGTTAGGAAGGATTCGGGTTATGTGTAAGCAAATGGGCCTAGGGAGTTAGGAAGGATTCAGGTTATGTGTAAGCAAATGGGCCTAGGGAGTTAGGGTTAATATGCACATTTATGCACAGTTTTGGAGATACAACCTTGATGATCAGATGCGACAAATTATTTACTGTTAAAACATACTTCCCATGGGGAAGAGAATCCAATGGATTAAAAGGGTGAACAAACTCTCAATTGAGATTCCACATGGTGTCACCGCAATTAGTCTTACTTATCATCCTCACCATGCAAAGCTACAAGTTTTACCTAAACTCTCTGTGACTTAAGTGAACAGTAGGAATATAATACAAAACCAACAATTATTTCCGGAAATAATGTACAATACAGCTGCATTATTTCTCTATTATACAAAATTCTTTTCTGAATATGATCTTTTGAGGACAAAATATGAAAGTGATGAAAATGTACTCAAGTGAGGTTCAGAAAAAATATCTGGGGAGATTTTGAGCACTGAATTTGTGTACATCCTGTTAGATGATGGCCATATCGTCGTCTGCTAAAATATGTAGTACACAAGTGGCAGAGCTCTGAATACATAATTGGTAGAATATTGAAAAAAAAAATCTAATTTAATTTTCATTCAAAAATGTTTAATTTAGCTGAGCCCTACTGCCATAAATTTAAAATGATTCTTGCACATTCGATAGGTGATTTCAATTTCATTCAATTTCATTGTTACGTATTCTGGTGATGAGATTTGAGAAGAAATCCAATCTGCCACCCGTTAGTGTTACAAAATAGGCTCAGTATACATGCTCAGTAGCACTCATTTATAAACTGGTTGCAGATCAATTGAATAAGGTTCATTTGAGGGTCCTTTTTGCACTACTCCAGCAATTTTTTCCAAACATTTAAGAACAAATTGTTGTTTATAGAATCATGTACTCATGGAGGATATAGCATCGAGTACAGGATGAAACATATAGCATCGAGTACAAGGACAGGATGAAACATATTTCTGAGAAAAAAAATCATGCAGAACAATATATGCTCTTTACCCCTAACCCCCTAGGTATTTTGTCTAGGAACCTTCCTGAACCCTAACCCTCTATAGGTATTCTGGCTAGGAACCTTCCTGAACCCTAACCCTCTATAGGTATTCTGGCTAGGAACCTTCCTGAACCCTAACCCCCTATACATGTAGGTATTCTGGCTAGGAACCTTCCTGAATCCTCCAAAATCCAACAGTGCACTTTTGGAAACATGCCCTTATCTTGAAAATGCACCATGCATTTTCGTTAATCTTTCATATTCATCACTTATGGCCTGTACTTCTTGCCAGATAGTAATTTTGTCCCATTTGAAGAGGTGAAAGTACCAGTTTCCAACAGTGCTGAAATTTTCCAAAAAAGTGCCTCTTGGGGGATTTTGGAGTGGTTAGGGTTAAAAATAAAGTGGGAGGTGCAGTATACCGCTGCCACCTGTGCATACAGTTTTCGCAGACAACAAAATGTCCTCTTTTTTAAAAAGCCAAATTGGAATTGTGGTTTTTGAAAAAACACAGTGGGAAGCTGTTTATCAAATAATTAATTGATGAGGTGAAGCTTGCGGTAGCACCATGTGGTAGTTCTGAAAAGAACTGTTGAGGGTTGAGAAGGTGTCTCGATATTTCGGTCAGTCTGTGCTGACCGTCCTCAGGAGGGCGGTCAGCACAGACTGACCGAAATATCGAGACACCTCAACCTCAACAGTTCTTTTCAGAACTACCACATGCTACCGCTTCACCTCATCATCTGAAGACACCATGGAAAGCTACGAAATAATTAATTGTTTATTTTCTTTTGTTCATCTCAAAAATATGTTTATGCACCTAGACAGGTTCCCGTGTCAGCTTGGAGTTTATTTATTTATTTATTTATAAAGCACCCTACAATAAACTCTTTCATGGTAATATCGCCATGTTTTGTGAGGGCAAAATTGTTTATTTTGAACACTCGTTGCCAACCGCACTCCTGACGCATCCGTGAAGTTCAAGCGCTGGGTCGAAGGCGGCAGCAGTGTTCGAAATAAACAATTTTGCCCCGTCAAAAACATGGCGCATATTACCGTGAAAGGGTTTATTTAAAAAAGTTAGCTTCACCATTTAGATAATAAATTGACAAACGCCACACCATCCTTTTTTCCAGTTTTTTCCTCAAGTTTAAGCACAATTCTGATTTGACTTATTTAAGTTTATCCAATGCCTTTCATTTTGCAGGAAATTATGGGCTATTTGTCATGTTTTGAGATAAAATTGGCAGTTGTTAACAGTGCCCTATTCCCAGACCCGAAGAGCATCGATCTGTGAGTAACAAACAAGCTCATAGATCATGCCGTTGTCGTTAGGGAAAGAATGTCGTATCCGGCCGCCACTTTTTTAGGGCTTTTTAAAAAAAATTTGCAACCACTAACCAGTTAAAAAATCATTCTATCGATTTTTGGTGGTACAAAAAGCGAAAACTATCTTTAAAATCCACTTTTATGATGGTTTTCGGACTTGATTTCCCTTCTAAAAAAATCCTCCCCTTCAGAAAATAGAAGGATCCTATTATAGTTGCCACTACGCATGTACAATGACTGTGTGTTGGTCACTAATTGTGGAGTTTACAAGATCAGACTGACATGACTGAGGAAGTCATCGTATACCTGCCTGATTTTTCATGAAATAAATATCCTGGAATAATTTGAAGTATATGTCCATCATCATCCATATGTTCTCCACCTTACCAGGTAGGTAAGATTACATTATTTATTGGTTATATTTAATGAAAAATAGTGGCGGCCAGATACGACATTCTACCCGTCATTAGCACTAGCACTGCAGAGCACTGGTGGAGGCGCAATGCAGTGGCCGTGGCCAGCTTACCTTCACATCTGGACGGATCCCGATGTGGGTTCGTCTCATCATTTGGATCCAACTCCCCAGCACTTCCACTCCACGCTATAAACAGCAGCAGAAAAACGGGAAAATACGTCCCAGCCTTCATCTCAAAAATCTTATCAAATGTTTGGCTTACTTTAAGTTAAAGTGTAAAGGATTTTAAGCAACTACTTCCGTCCGCGTTTTCCGCCTACACGAGCTGACCAAACGAGCGAGCAGACGAGCTTTGTAAACAGAACACAATATGGTCTGAAATCCCAACTGTCACAACAGCCAAGCAATACATTTGAAAAGCAACCAGACTATTCTTTGCAAGGTCTTTTTCAACTTTGACCTTAACAGATGTTTTTTCTGGAAAAGATATTTAAAGGGGCTGTCCCCCAAAAATATTAAGGAAAACAAATTAAATGGATCAAAATAAAAAATAAAGCTTTCTTTTTCAAATTTTGAAAATAATTACCAACTTCAGATTATATGAAAATCCTTACGGATTTTTTATTTTATTATTATTTTTTTTGAGATTTATTTATTAGAATAAACTTATTGCATCTACGACAGGCCTATAGGTTTCTTTTTGCCAAGAAAATACAAATAATATGCAACCTTGTTTGTCTTGTATTCTAAAGATGATTAACCTTAACCACCCCCAAATCCTGCAAAATCCTCCAAGGGGCACTTTTTTGGAAAAATTCAGCACTGTTGGAAACTGGTACTTTCACCTCTTCAAATGGGGCAAAATTACTACCTGGCAAGAAGTACAGGCCATAAGTGCTGAATATGAAAGATGAACGAAGATGCATGGTGCAATTTGAAGACAAGGGCATGTTTCCAAAAGTGCACTGATGGATTTTGGAGGATTCAGGAAGGTTCCCAGCCAGAACGCCTAGGGGGGGGTTAGGGTTAATAAATAGACTTGTGTAAGCATCATGTTCCGTCTTTCAAAAGCAGTTTGAAACTCTTCATAAATGCAACTCTTTATGACTCA
This sequence comes from Zoroaster sp. YZ-2022, assembly GCA_029582265.1. Lineage (NCBI taxonomy): Eukaryota > Metazoa > Echinodermata > Asteroidea > Forcipulatida > Zoroasteridae > Zoroaster > Zoroaster sp. YZ-2022. The sequence goes on from CM055819.1 coordinate 47,060,519, forward strand.
AATATGTATAACAATATTCAAGAGCAGTTTATTTGACACAGGAAATTTGTAAAATATTATAAATAACACATGATCTAAGCTTCCTTTTGAAACAAAGAAATACCTTGAATTTACACCATTGGTCTGTAAATGCATCCATACTTTATAAGAATCAAGAGATATGTACAGAAACCAACCAATGTCTGTAAATGCATCCATACTTTATAAGAATCAAGAGATATGTACAGAAACCAACCAATGTCTGTAAATGCATCCATACTTTATAAGAATCAAGAGATATGTATAGAAACCAACCAATGTCTGTAAATGCATCCATACAAGAGATATGTATAAAACCAACCAATGTCTATAAATGCATCCATACATTATAAGAATCAAGAGATATGTACAGAAACCAACCAATGTCTGTAAATGCATCCATACTTTATAAGAATCAAGAGATATGCACAGAAACCAACCAATGTCTGTAAATGCATCCATACTTTATAAGAATCAAGAGAGATGTACAGAAACCAACCAATGTCTGTAAATGCATCCATACTTTATAAGAATCAAGAGATATGTACAGAAACCAACCAATGTCTGTAAATGCATCCATACTTTATAAGAATCAAGATATATGTACAGAAACCAACCAATGTCTGTAAATGCATCCATACTTTATAAGAATCAAGATATATGTACAGAAACCAACCAATGTCTGTAAATGCATCCATACTTTATAAGAATCAAGATATATGTACAGAAACCAACCAATGTCTGTAAATGCATCCATGCTTGATAAGAATCAAGAGATATGTACAGAAACCAACCAATGTCTGTAAATGCATCCATGCTTGATAAGAATCAAGAGATATGTACAGAAACCAACCAATGTCTGTAAATGCATCCATACTTGATAAGAATCAAGATATATGTACAGAAACCAACCAATGTCTGTAAATGCATCCATACTTGATAAGAATCAAGAGATATGTACAGAAACCAACCAATGTCTGTAAATGCATCCATACTTCATAAGAATCAAGAGATATGTATAAAAACCAACCAATGTCTGTAAATGCATCCATACTTTATAAAAATCGAGAGATATGTACAGAAACCAACCAATGTCTGTAAATGCATCCATCTTGATAAGAATCGAGATATATGTACAGAAACCAACCAATGTCTGTAAATGCATCCATACTTTATAAGAATCAAGAGATATGTACAGAAACCAACCAATGTCTGTAAATGCATCAATACTTTATAAGAATCAAGAGATATGTACATAAACCAACCAATGTCTGTAAATGCATCAATACTTTATAAGAATCAAGAGATATGTACATAAACCAACCAATGTCTGTAAATGCATCCATGCTTTATAAGAATCAAGGGATATGTACATAAACCAACCAATGTCTGTAAATGCATCAATACTTGATAAGAATCGAGAGATATGTACATAAACCAACCAATGTCTGTAAATGCATCCATACTTGATAAGAATCGAGAGATATGTACATAAACCAACCAATGTCTGTAAATGCATCCATACTTGATAAGAATCGAGAGATATGTACATAAACCAACCAATGTCTGTAAATGCATCCATACTTGATAAGAATCGAGAGATATGTACATAAACCAACCAATGTCTGTAAATGCATCCATACTTTATAAGAATCGAGAGATATGTACATAAACCAACCAATGTCTGTAAATGCATCCATACTTTATAAGAATCGAGAGATATGTACATAAACCAACCAATGTCTGTAAATGCATCCATACTTTATAAGAATCGAGAGATATGTACATAAACCAACCAATGTCTGTAAATGCATCCATACTTTATAAGAATCGAGAGATATGTACATAAACCAACCAATGTCTGTAAATGCATCCATACTTTATAAGAATCGAGAGATATGTACATAAACCAACCAATGTCTGTAAATGCATCCATACTTTATAAGAATCGAGAGATATGTACATAAACCAACCAATGTCTGTAAATGCATCCATACTTTATAAGAATCGAGAGATATGTACATAAACCAACCAATGTCTGTAAATGCATCCATACTTTATAAGAATCGAGAGATATGTACATAAACCAACCAATGTCTGTAAATGCATCCATACTTTATAAGAATCGAGAGATATGTACATAAACCAACCAATGTCTGTAAATGCATCCATACTTTATAAGAATCGAGAGATATGTACAGAACCAACCAATGTCTGTAAATACATCCATACTTTATAAGAATCGAGAGATATGTACAGAAACCAACCAATGTCTGTAAATGCATCCATACTTTATAAGAATCGAGATATGTACAGAAACCAACCAATGTCTGTAAATGCATCCATACTTTATAAGATCGAGAGATATGTACAGAAACCAACCAATGTCTGTAAATGCATCCATACTTTATAAGAATCGAGAGAGATATGTACAGAAACCAACCAATGTCTGTAAATGCATCCATACTTTATAAGAATCGAGAGATATGTACAGAAACCAACCAATGTCTGTAAATGCATCCATACTTTATAAGAATCGAGAGATATGTACAGAAACCAACCAATGTCTGTAAATGCATCCATACTTTATAAGAATCGAGAGATATGTACAGAAACCAACCAATGTCTGTAAATGCATCCATACTTTATAAGAATCGAGAGATATGTACAGAAACCAACCAATGTCTGTAAATGCATCCATACTTTATAAGAATCGAGAGATATGTACAGAAACCAACCAATGTCTGTAAATGCATCCATACTTTATAAGAATCGAGAGATGTGTACAGAAACCAACCAATGTCTGTAAATGCATCCATACTTTATAAGAATCGAGAGATGTGTACAGAAACCAACCAATGTCTGTAAATGCATCCATACTTTATAAGAATCGAGAGATGTATAAAAAACCAACCTGTGAAAGTTTCCGCTTATTTCATTTTGCCATTTCCTAGAAAATAGTGAAAATGCATGCAAATTTTTTGTTTTCATTCCAATCTGGAATTTACGTTTCCAAGGGACAACAATTTATATGGCAATTTTTATTGATAAATTGTACTAAAATTAAAGCACCTCGGACAGAAATATTTCAAGGGATGTTTAATATCATCAACTTTACACCAAGTACGTTTCATTTCTTAACTATTTGTTTGTTCGAGAATATAAATAGTGTACTGGGATGTTTAAGTGCAAATGTGTAAGGACACAATACTGACCAACTTTCATGGTGCACAAAATGATCTTGATTTTCTTAAATAATTTGACTATTTTGAACTGTTTTTTATATTAGATAATATTTGTATATATGTTTAAGAGACAAATAAAGATAAAATAAAGTGTGAATACGTGTTGTGTCACTTTTAATTCACGTTTACAAACCGATTTTTATTTCCAAAATGGCGTCTAAAAACGGGACATTAATTGAACAAAAGTTCATCAAATCAAACACTTTACGTATCCCTTACTTATTTTCCTCACGATGTGCATAAAAAGATTTCACGAACCTCAAAAATGATCGCTAAATCTGTGTTCACATTAGTTACACATCGTGTCCGCCAAATCATACAATGTTAAAACGGCCAGATACAAAATATAACAGGGAGGAAAATCTACTTAGCAGATTACTTGGCATATTATCTCTCCAATGCTATTTTCAAGTACAAGGGTGTCCATTCTCATGACTTCCAAGTAAATTACAACTTCACCCCCTGTTTCCCATTTTTGTCAGCCAGTATTGTGTCCTTACACAAATATAGTTTGCATTTTGCAGTTGGTCTGCATTGTACTGTTATAAGATTTTGATACACGTACAAATAAACTGAGCATCAACAGAAACTTATCAAATCTTTGGAAGGACACTCATTAAATTCCTCCACGGGAAAAATGACAAATATTTGAACACAGGTAAACTTCAGTAATCTCGATTATTGACATGTGCTTAGTGAAGATTGCTGAAGTTTACCTGCGTTCAAATATTTGTCATTTTTTCCGTGGAGGATTTTAATGAGTGTCCTTCCAAAGATTTGAGAAGTTTCTTTTGATGCTCAGTATATATTCAAATAAATAATTATTCCCATCCTATACAAAAAATAAATGATACATCATACAGAGGTTAAATTACAATTTTATAGTGCTTTGACTCTCATTTTCCTCACTTAAGCTGCTAGGACTTGCTACTGATATTAAAGATATATATTCGGTTTCGCTACTTTGTTTTTAAAAGATACACTATAATTTTCCTTGTTTAAAGGCACAATATTGTCACGATCAACAGGGCATGGAATCGGAGTGCTAGTTTTAGACTAAATCAGTGACTGAAAATATACCCCACATGGTAAGGTCACATTACCGTTGCTGCTGCATAAATGAGCCAGGAGTTTTCAATCACTAAATTCATCTTAACCCTTTCCTTACCATAGGCGACTTTAGTCAATCAAACTTTCACACAAAAAAAGCACTCAAGCCTGAGCACAAAGGCCATTTGTTATAAAGCTGTAGTTTTGTCCATGTTCACCCTCCATACACAAGCTTACAATGGTTGGAAAGAGCAAAATCAGATCTTTCCATTGATGGTGAAATAAAATAAGGTTGCTATTATGCAATCCCTTCAAATTGGAGTGGAAAGATCCGAAATGCCAAACACCTACGGAGTGCCATGTGTTTGTGTACAAAAAAATGTTTGAGTTTACAGATCGCACTGAGGAAACAAAGACCGAGAACTTGGGACATTTATTGACCGATCTTAATGTTTTTTGGATTTTATGAAATGGAATTCAATAAGTAAGATATTTTTTATTATTTTTTTTGCTGTAAAACGATATCTTCAAGGTGATAACAGAGTTTGTAAAATTGGCCTTTGAACACAAGCTTTCTGTTGTGTAAGAATGTGTGCTTCACGCTTGAGTGGTCAAACAATGCGGTCACCAGCGGTTGTTTATGTCAAAACAATTCGGTACTGAGAGGGTTAAACTAGGGCACTGATTCAATGCCCTGTTGAAAGTCTGCACTGATAGTGATGATATTGTCCCTTTAACCAGTTCGCGTCGGGAATAAAAAAGTTTTTCTGGGCCCCTGCGGTTTCTTTTCCACACAAACACGTTAATGGAAGCTTCCACAGCGGCGTGCCACGTCTACCGAGCATGTCACTGTACACCCGGCTCGTTGCCACGTCAACCGAGCATGCATACAAATATTCGGAGTTTCCTCTGGCGTGTATAGGCAGGCTCTCCGATCCGTGGTGCAAAAAAAAAATTGTGTGTATACACGGCCTCCGGCCTTGAACTGGTTAAATAAAAGTTAATTACTTTCAAATGAGATATTTAACAAAATAATTATCCATTTGAATGCAGCATTATTTATTCAACATATTACTCTTTATCCTTACTCCAGTCAATTATTACTTAGAATGACTCATTTGAAAATAATTTACTTTATTCCTACTTCGAAAGCTACAGTGTGGGTTCGAATCCTGCCTGTGTTGCCTGTACAGGGTTTTTTCACCGAGTATACATGTACATTACATTGGTGTAAAGGTAAAAATGTTAACAAAAAAAACTCTCTAGGCCCATTTGCTTACACATAACCTGAATCCTTCCTAACTCCCTAGGCCCACTTGCTTACACATAACCTGAATCCTTCCTAACTCCCTAGGCCCACTTGCTTACACATAACCTGAATCCTTCCTAACTCCCTAGGCCCACTTGCTTACACATAACCTGAATCCTTCCTAACTCCCTAGGCCCATTTGCTTACACATAACCTGAATCCTCCAAAATCCTTCAGTACATGACATGCATGCACACATGTGTTTCTATAATCTGTGATACATGTACATGGCCAGGGACCCTCCCTGCATGCATGGAGCAATAAACAGTGTCCACTGACCCTGCAATCACTACAACAAACATGGATAATAATGATAATAATAATGTGTGGACTTATATAGCGCACGTATCCACCAACTGAGTGGTGCTCAAGGCGCATATTATTACCCCTGCTCATAAGGCTCATAAATCATTCCTGAAACCATCTCAGCTCCCTGGGGAGTATACAGCTCAATTGCTGCCATTACAGCGCATATAGGGCTAATCAACCAACTCTGCCCTCACAGGTACCCATTTAACCCCTGGGTAGAGAGAAGCAATTATGGTTAAGTGTCTTGCTCAAGGACACAAGTGTCACGGCCGGGATTCGAACCCACATTCTGCTGCTAACACCAGAACTTGAGTCCGGTAAGCTAGACCGCTCGGCCACGACACTCCACATGTACATGTACCATGGAAAGGCAAGTATGCCTAATAACCTCAATCCTCCAAAATCCTTCACTTTTGCAAAGAGCATGTAGCATGTAACCTCAATCCTTCAAAATCCTTCACTTTAGCAGAGAGGATTTTTGAGGATTTGGGAAGGTTAGGGTTAAGGGAATTATTAGCCATTTCTAAAATGTCTGTAAATATGTCCATACTTAAGGTTCAGCTGATTTCATTGTGTCATTCATAACGACAACAATGACAAATTTGTTTACATTCAATGTAATATCGTTTCGGTTTGCGGTAACACCATGTGTTTATCTCAACTAACGTGAAGCTGAGGTACAGGTTCTGAAAAGAACCGTATCGTGCAACTCGTATCTCAACCTTCGTTAAGTGAGAAAGGTTCAAGGGAGAACCAATTTCGGGCAACTCGTTTTTCTCTACTGTCGCTAAGTGAGAAATATGGTTCAGGGAGTTGCCCGAAATTGGTTCTCCCTTGAACCTTTCTCACTTAACGAAGGTTGAGATACGAGTTGCACGATACGGTTCTTTTCAGAACCTGTACCTCAGCTTCACGTTAGTTGAGATAAACACATGGTGTTACCGCAAACCGAAACGATATCGATATTCCACCATGCAAAGCCTCAAAACTTATATTCAATGTAATGTCGAAAAATCGACCCCTGACCTTGATCCAATGAAAATCTGTTCTACATTTCACATTTTCAAGCAACAATTGCGAACAAAAAGATTTAGATATATGAAAAACATGTACTTTCAGGTTTGGATGTAAACTTTCAAAAACAATTGTTACAGACAACAAAGTATTCATGTATGTATATATTACCAGTACTTTCAAATATTTCGAGTACAATTATTTCCCAATAAGATTTACAAATATATAAATAAAATACACCGCATCATATTTACTATGAATATCCTGTGTATACATGTACATGTATGTACAAATTTTATCTGAAAATAATTACAAAATGCTATAAACTATTAAGACAAAAAGAAAAGTAGCAAATATATATGAAACACTTTAAAATTGCCATTGCTTTTAACTAGGGTATTTGAAAATCATTACAATTTTTGATGTTATTAAAAAAATGCAGTGATGCATTTTTTTCCCCCTTTTGTTAAAATATTTTTTTTTGCCAACCAGTGATAGTGCAGTCTCATGAGACGAAACCTGCCAATAGCCTTATAGCATACTGCACCTGACGAGTCATGCTATTTTTATTTAAAAAAAAAAAATAAAATAAAATAAATAAATTAAAAAAAAAGGCTGTTTAAGAACTCTTATTGCTGGCTTTAACCTCCTCTTAATCCTTACTATTTTCGTTTATAACATTTAATAATTTCTATTTCTTATAATAAATCACACATCACATCTAGCATCTAATATTCATATCCACAACCCTCTATTTTTTTGGTATAAATTTTCTTCCTTTCGTGCCGAGTTTGACAAAGTCTGAATCTTTATAATCAGTCGTCACTCTCATTCTACGCACTTCTTGGAATAGTTTTAATCCATTTGTCCACGGTGATAGAATTAATGTTCTTGCATATCGTGAGATATGTTTAGGGCTAAATAAACCTTATGTTTATTTATAATAAAAACAATGAAATACATGATAAATGCGATTATTGGAACCAGACCAAATTTCCCATACACAAAGTATGGTGGCTAAGACAGGCCACACAAATCGGGCAAATGTTCATGCCCCTATGTGAAAAAGTCGTAAAAAAAAAACCAGCACAGCAGAATTCCAAGCGATCCAACAATTTTGGTGGCTGTAATTGGACCAAGAAAAACGGAAGGAAAAACCCCTAAAAATGCTGACATGCAGGTCTGAGGTGACCCGGTAAATAAAACAGTCATTGCACACTGAATCAAAGATCATTAATAGTACTATTATAAGAATTTTTCAACTCTAATTTTCTTTTGAATTGCATACCGAAATCAAATACTAACAATCTCAATCAACATAATGTGCATATAATTCACAAACATCATACAGCTGCTTACCAGAAAAATTTGCTTAGTGGATTTCTTTGGTTACCAGCCAAACTTTTATAAAAAATATATGCATTTTAGCTGGTGAACTGTTTTATATTGCTTAGCAAAATTCTCTGCTAAGCAGCGCGATGAATTTGGCCCTAGGACCCAATTTCATAGCGCTGCTTACCGGTAAGCAAATTTTCGTGTTAACTATAGTAGAAATATTTGCTTTAAGCATAAGTGTGTTTCACATGTAAGCAAGAAAAATTGAGAGCGGCACGTGTGAGTTCACCATGGATTTGTATTGTTGCGTCACTCATTTGCTAGCAATAACGGCTGGCAAGTTAGCGTGCCTTTCTCTGTGCATAACGGTTAGCAGCGCCATGAAATGAAAAAGCATTGCAGTAAGCAAGAAATCAGCTGCTTAGTGGCTACTATGAAATTGGGCCTAGAAGTCTACCTAAACAAAGAGTGTGCCATCCTGCTATAAACCTGTCCACATACTCGAAATGCGCGCACACCCACGCAATGGAGCAAGATAGCTAAGTTTGCCTAACCTGCTTCAGAGCATCACATGAGAAGTGCTCGACCCTGATAGCTGTTCCTGAACTCAACAAGACGTAGTTGGACTACAACAGAAAGACACACAACACAAACTTTGCCGCGTTTTCAGCGCATTACGCATTAACAATGCGCATGTAAAGTACAGTTCTTGCGCACACCTGCAAATCACCAAGAATGTACTACTTCTTTGAGATCTTACAATTCAGTCCGTGGAACATGTCATGAATAACCCAAATCCATAGTTTTTGGAGAAAAATGCCGGGGACTAAGTTATTAAACAACTGGCACATTTTATATAGGTGATAGATTTCTGCAAATGTGTATATGACTGAAATCTGATAATAGTCCTGTAGTACTCAATATATTTTTCATCAATATATTTGTGTAATGCACATAAAAAAGAATGCGCCTTGAGCACCACTTAGTTGGTGGATACGTGCGCTATATAAGCCCACACATTATTATTATTATTATTATTTCTTAAGTTCCAAAGATCTAGCCGTACTTCTGAGCTTCACTACACACTTCGCTCTCTGTTCACATCCTTATGCTGTTTCTGTCCCAAAGGACGCTTCCAGTTTCTTCCCTCGCACTGCCTCACTCCGGTACTCCCTGCCTGCATCCCGTTTCCCCGACATCTGTAATCTCCCTCAATTCAAAGGAAATGTTATTATAAATATCTATCTTCTCTGTGACTTGTATTCTTTATTTCTCTTTTGTAGCCCCCACCTTGACTGGCGTTTCTGGCCTTGTGATGGGCGAACTTTATAAAATATTTTAAAAATCTCATACAACACCATGAAGGTATAGTTGCTCAATATTAAATTTGCTGCCATGTCTTGCTGCCATGTCTTGCTGCCATGTCTTGCTGCCATGTCTTGCTGCCATGTCTTGCTGCCATGTCTTGCTGCCATGTCTTGCTGCCATGTCTTGCTGCCATGTCTTGCTGCCATGTCTTGCTGCCATGTCTTGCACACTATGCATTATTAGTTTATCTCGGTCCCTTCGTCCACATGGTATAAACCTTGCTTCACAGTGGTTCTCAAGCCTTTCAGAAACTGCATAAAACCTGCAGACATAATATAAATATAGCATTAGTAATTAACCCTAACTCCCTAGGCTATACACAGTCCTGAATCCAACAAAAGCAGCCAGTGGAGTTTGATGGATTTGGTACAGTGGCAAATGCAAAACATCCATGGCTTGGCTATACACAGTCCTGAATCCAACAAAAGCAGCCGGTGGAGTTTGATGGATTTGGTACAGTGGCAAATGCAAAACATCCATGGCTTGGCTATACACAGTCCTGAATCCAACAAAAGCAGCCGGTGGAGTTTGATGGATTTGGTACACATGGCTACCTGCTTTTATACTGTGGAGTACTGAATCCACCAAATTGGATTTTGATGGACTTGGGGAAGTTAGGGTTAAAAAATTACCAATGGTCAAATTTTAATGTCAAATTTTAATGTAAATCTTCTTTGGTGTAATGCTGATGATGGTATTTTTCTTTATAATTTTGTGCAAAATAAGGCCTTTGAGAAAGAACCTGCCGGGTTCCAAATGTAAGGCCAATAACATTTATTTTGCATTTATACTACAGGTCCTTTAGGTTGGCAAGCAGTTTGCAACAGCTAATTCTCTATTTATTTTATAATTTTGTCTGAAGTTTTCTAATTTTTAAGGAAAGTGATCCAGGTAAGTCTCCCAGACTGCACTGTTTCTTTTTGAGACCTTGCGTGTCAGTTTATGGAATAAAAACGTCACGAATGGGCCAAATCGTTTGTTCTTGGAGTACTATACCGTGGTCTAGGTTAGTACAGGAGCGATACACTTCATGTAGGTTAATAGAGTTCTGGTACTACACATGCAAAAACAATTGTAAGACAACCTGTTTTTCAAAGAATAAACAATTTGGATACCTTTTTTTCCCCAAATCATGGCTTATCCTGTTTGTAAGTGAATACGTAATACGTACGCGCATTGGTAGTCCGGGCGCACATTCTTTTCACTACTTCCAGTTCCAAAGCTGGCATGTGTGTAATTTCACCTAAATTCCTTGATTTTAACATTTAAAAAAGCGATTCTTGAGGCAGAAATTGACTTTGTTAACCCTAACCTTCCCAAATCCTCCAAAATCCTCTTTGCTATTTAAAGTGAATGATTTTGAAGGATTGAGGTTACATGCTACATGCTCTTTGCAAAAGTGAAGGATTTTGGAGGATTGAGGTTATTAGGCATACTTGCCTTTCCATGGTACATGTACATCCATGTTTGTTGTAGTGATTGCAAGGTCAGTGCTTGGGTCAGTGGACACTGTTTATTGCTCCATGCATGCAGGGAGGGTCCCTGGCCATGTACACGTATCACAGATTAGAAACACATGTGTGCATACATGTCATGTGCTTGCTTTACTACTGAAGGATTTTGGAGGATTCAGGTTATGTGTAAGCAAATGGGCCTAGGGGAGTTAGGAAGGATTCAGGTTATGTGTAAGCAAATGGGCCTAGGGAGTTAGGAAGGATTCAGGTTATGTGTAAGCAAATGGGCCTAGGGAGTTAGGAAGGATTCAGGTTATGTGTAAGCAAATGGGCCTAGGGAGTTAGGAAGGATTCAGGTTATGTGTAAGCAAATGGGCCTAGGGAGTTAGGGACGATTCAGGTTATGTGTAAGCAAATGGGCCTATAGGGAGTTAGGGTTAATAAGATTCTGAGTCTAACAACACATGTTAAATCTAAGTCCCAAGATTTATAATTTATTGCATAAATCTTTAAAGAAAAGGGTGGTCAATTAGTTTTCTTATAATTATTGGAGCCAGCATGCAAGTTTAGGCGTGATTTATGTTGAAATTACGTCACACTTACGAACAGGATACTCGGGGCGGTGTGTACCTTTTAAAGGGACAATATCGTCATGATCAACAGGGCATGGAAGTAGATTAACTCGTTTTAGATGAACTCAGTGACTAAAAATAATACCCCACATGATAAAAATAAGGTCACATCACCGTTGCTGCTGCACAAATAAGCCAGTAATGTCCAGTCACTGTGTTCATCTTAAACTATAGGACACCGATTCCATGCCCTGTTGAAAGTCTACAGTGTCGTACGGCGGTCTAGCTTACCGGACTCAAGTTCTGGTGTTAGCAGCAGAATGTGGGTTCGAATCCCGGCCGTGACACTTGTGTCCTTGAGCAAGACACTTAACCATAATTGCTTCTCTCCACCCAGGGGTTAAATGGGTACCTGTGAGGGCAGAGTTGGTTGATTAGCCCTATAATGGCAGCAATTGAGCTGTATACTCCCCAGGGAGCTGAGATTTATTTTTGGAGATTATTAGTTAATTCATTTGTTCATCCCTTGTTTGTCGGTTCATTTCTTTCAGTAATTTAATTAATGTTTATTTATTTACATTTGTATTTTTTATGAATGTATTAGTTTTTTCATTTTTTCTTTTTTTTTCTTTCATGGTTTATTATTATAATTATTATAATTATTATTATTATTATTATTATTATTATTATTATTATTATTATTATTATTATTATTATTATTATTATTATTATTATTATTATTATTATTATTATTATTATTATTATTATTATTATTATTATTATTATTATTATTATTATTATTATTATTATTATTATTATTATTATTATTATTATTATTATTATTATTATTATTATTATTATTATTATTATTATTATTATTATTATTATTATTATTATTATTATTATTATTATTATTATTTATTAATTATTATTAATTATTAATTATTATTAATTATTATTAATTATTATTATTATTATTATTATTATTATTAATATTATTATTATTATTATTATTATTATTATTATTATTATTATTATTATTATTATTATTATTATTATTATTATTATTATTATTATTATTATTATTATTATTATTATTATTATTATTATTATTATTATTATTATTATTATTATTATTATTATTATTATTATTATTATTATTATTATTATTATTATTATTATTATTATTATTATTATTATTATTATTATTATTATTATTATTATTATTATTATTATTATTATTATTATTATTATTATTATTATTATTATTATTATTAGTTGTTTCGCAGCGAAGCGCATCGAAACAGCAATTGTTTTTGTTAAAGTTTTTTTTCTTTTTTTTTTTTTAGCTGTTTCATGCGGAAGCGCAGCGAAACAGCTATTGTTTTTGTTAAAGTTTTTTTTCTTTTTTTTTTTTCTTTTTCAGCGCTTTCCGTACCGGAAGTGCATTGCACTAGCACATGTGTCATTCTGAACGCCTTTTTGCAGTGTTCATAAATGCGATTGCAATGAAACTTAAGGGGACCAAAGGCAATAGTGCAATAGTGTGTATATTGCAATGACGTCATAATTACGTCATCGGGTGTCAAGTTACACTAAATCAAAGATTAATAATGAAAACATTAAAAAATTTAAAAACCCGAAAAACCCTATGCTA
>CM055819.1:47771295-47865303 GCA_029582265.1 Zoroaster sp. YZ-2022
GGGAAATTGGTTATGTAAGCAAATGGGCCTAGGGAGTTAGGAAGGATTCAGGTTATGTGTAAGCAAATGGGCCTAGGGGTTAGGGGAGATTCAGGATATGTGCAAGCAAATGGGCCTAGGGAGTTAGGGAAGGATTCAGGTTATGTGTAAGCAAATGGGCCTAGGGAGTTAGGGTTAATATATGACTACACTTTCCAAATTTTAATATTGTTAGCATCTTTTTAGTTGAGAAAAACCTCGTTAGGTTTGAAACGTAAGTGTCAATAACCACAGTTTGTATTTATACCACAGGTCCTTGGTTGCAAGCAGTTTGCAACAGCTAATTCTCCATTTAACCTTTTTATTGAAATAGAATATTTCAAAATGATTGTATTTGGTCAAGATGTACATGTATCTTTAATGTTTTTAATTGAATCCTGGTCATTCTAATTTTATAACCAAACAATGTGCCATTTTGTATAATATTTAGTTACTGTTTCATTGGTAAATTGAACTTTTGATTATAGTGCAAGTCTTTTCTATCCTCCTTGCTCTTTTGCCGCCTTAACCCTCCTCCCACATACAAGGGTCAAAATCAGTCAAAATGTTGATATACATGTACTTCCCAAGGTATATCTAGTGTACTTAGAAGTCAAACACTGTCAAACCTTATGTGTAGTAAGTACATTTTAGGTCAAAATGAGTTGACCATTTTTGACCGGTAAAGCATTTGTCTGGTATTGTTCAGGGTGGTCAAAATGACAGTAAAACCAGTCAAAAATGCCCCAAAAGTAATATTTGGGCCAACAGTCAAAACAGGCAGTTGACTGATTTTGACCACTATATAAACTTCTCACCAAAGTGCAGCAATAGTAGGAGGGTTAACTTTTCTATAAAAAATAAATCTTATTCCCTGTTAGTATTTTTGTGTAATTTTTTAACATTTTTATTGTGTCTTTGATATGGTAAAAGTGGAGAGAAATAAACATAATAATAATAATCATTAGATACAAAGAGATTTTGATAATTTAAAAAATATTCAGGTAGAAAACCTTCATGCTCAACGATAAGTTCAGGAAACAAAAGGGTGTGATATTTTGAGGGGAGGTGAAGGAAAGGCGAGGATGCAGACAGAAGTATTTCTGGTTTATATTTATGGCAATTGTTCAGTTGACGGAACTATGACGAGAAGTGCATGTACATGTGCCGCCAGTATCATGTACCGGCTCATTCCAGCAGGTTGGGGCAAGCTTTGTGATAATATCCTTGTTACGAGGGTAACAAGCCATTTATTATGACTCCTAATTAACATTATTGGTACATGTAACTTCCTATTCAAGGCACAGAGAGAGATTGGTTTCATTCTTGATTTGAAGAACAACTGAGAATGTGCACTCACAATAAGGATAATGAATGGTACATCTACCTACGTAAACAAGTGACACCCATGTCACAAAGCTTGCCCCAACCTGGTGGAATGACCCAAGAATGACCACGCATAATAAGGATAATGAATGGTACATCTACCCACGCAGAATTAGACACCATGTCACAAAGCTTGTCTCAACCTGTGACCGACCCAAGAATGTGCACCATAAGGATAATGAATGAAGATGCACTCATTTAAACAAGGACACCATGTCACAAAGTCATTCCAACCTGGTGGAATAAGACCTATGAATGTGCACTCACAATAAGGATAATGAAAATGGTACATCTACTCACGTGAATAAGGACACCATGTCACAAAGCTTGCCCCTCAACCTGGTGGAATGACCCAAGAATGTGCACCATAATAAGCATATTAATGAATGGTACATCTACCACGTAACAAGGACACCATGTCACAAAGCAAGCTCCCCCAACCTGGTGGAATAACCCATGATAGGCAAACCATAAAATGGCACTGTGGAAGTGTCCTAACCCAGGAGACTGTCTACATTTGCACCACCAGAGGGATACGCTGTGAAGATATCAGTATGAAGATTAGGGAAATTCTTTTTACATTTGCATTTGTATGTAAAGTTATGTATTAACCTCAAACCAATTTACCTCAAACTCCATCAAAATCCTCCAAGGGCACTTTTGGGAAAAAATTCACCACTGTTGGAAACTGGTACTTCACCTCTCAAATAAGGCAAAATTACAACCTGGCAAGCAGGTATAGGCCATAAGTGCTGAATATGAAAGATCAACTAAAAATGCATGATGCATTTTGAAGATAAGGGCATGTTTCAAAAGTGTACTAATGGATTTTGGAGGATTCAGGAAGGTTCCCAGCCAGAATCACCTAGGGGTTAGTGTTAAGCTATATATTAACAAAAGTAATTGTCTTTTGCATCGGCAGAGCATGGCATCTTTCGTCCGCAGCAACTGGAAGATTGGTACGAGCAGTATACGCCGGTCGGAAATTCGACGGCCTAAAATGACACTCATGGACACAAACCCTAGTCTGCTGCAGAACATGAAGGACTGATCAAAGGTATGAGATAAAGATACAATACAGGTTAACTGTAGAGGCGCTCTACCATTCCAGAGAGCCCGTATACATAGAATCAGGACCGGGCAGCGGTAGGGGGGCATTTAGAGTCAGGCATGTAGAGCCTCAGTCGGCAAAAAAGAAGCATCAAAGGTACTAAACAAGGTTTGGTCCAGATTCAATTTGCAGTCGGCAAAACATAGTGCTGTGGGTTTGCTGACTGAAAATGTATCGTGGTTTTCTAAGCACCGAAGATTTGCCGAGTTGTTTGTTATCAGTTGCTTTTTTACTTTGTAATACATTGTATGTTACTCAAGGAAAGAGCTGCGCTTCAGGTATCTTGATTTCAAGAGAGTAAGCGCGACTCATAAGAAGCAGTTGTTTTACTCAACATTACCAATGTTGTACCTTTCCCTTTAATGTATATCTTAATTTCAAAGAGAGTAAGACACTCATATAAGCAGTTTGGCCAACATTACCAACACTGTACCTTCCTTCAATGTATATCTTGATTCAAAGAGAGTAAGCATACTCATAGAAGCAGTTTTGCTGCCAACATTACCAACGCTGTACCTTCCCTTTATTGTATATCTTGATTTCAAAGAGAGTAAACATACTCAGAGTAGCTAGTTTTGCCAACATTACCAATGCTGTAGCCTTCCCTTCAATGTGTATATCTTGATTCAAAAGAGAGAGTAAGCATACCATAGAAGCAGTGTTGCACAACATTACCAATGTTGTACCTTTCCCCTTCAATGTGTATATCTTGATTTCAAAGAGAGTAAGCGCATCTATAGAAGCAGTTTTACCAAATGTCATCACTAATGTTGTACCTTCCCTTCAATATATATCTTTGGATTTCAAAGAGTAAGCACACCATAGAAGCAGTTTTGCCAACATTACCAATGTTGTACCTTCCTTCAATGTATATCTTGATTCCAAAGAGAGCAAGCATACCATAGAAGCAGCTTTTTTTGCTTTCAGCTTCCCTTTAACAAGTAGCTAATATCTTCTCTTGTCCCAGGCTACCTCCATGTTGAATCTCAGAGCCCTGAAAGCTTTGGCAAGAAGGAAACGGATGACACTAACCCAGAGAAAAGAATCCATGGACGTCAGGACAAGGCAACAAAGAGAACAACCCAGCTCCCTGAAGAGAGTGCGTGTAAGAAGGTAACAACTTGTATCCTCCTCCTCAAATTGAGTTGTTGACTCAAAGTCCGGGAATCTTATTTCAATTCACGTTTGTATTCACTGAGACTTGACTTGGACAAAATAACTTGTGACTCTAGACTTGACTCTGACTTAAATAAAAAATGTCTTGTGACTTGATACTTGATATAAAAAAAATTACTTGTCAGACTCTAACTTGGATATTATAAAAAAATTACCTGTCAACATTATTCAGTTAAACATTTAAAAAAATAAGTAAATAAAAATTCAACAAAAACACTGCAACCAAATTGACTCATACTGTTTCTTTACTGTTGATTATATTTTATACTTTGAAACAATATGACAGTGAAGAAGATGGAAAGACTGGTTCAGAAATACAACTTTTACAAATCCTTTCACTAAGTTAAAATGTCCTTTGTGACTTGTAAATAAACATGACGACTCTGATTCTGCAAAATAGAAATGACTTGTGTCTTGCCTTGCAAAGAAATGATTTGTGACTTGACTCAAAAGAAATGACTTGTGTCTTGCCTTGCTTGATCTGCAAAAGAAATGACTTTGTGTCTTGACTTGCAAAGAAATGACTTGTGTCTTGGACTTGCAAAGAAATGACTTGTGTCTTGACTTGCAAAGAAATGACTTTGTGACTTGACTTGCAAAGAAATGACTTGTGTCTTGGACTCTGCAAAAGAAAATGACTTGTGTCTTGACTTGCAAAAGAAGTGACTTGTGTCTTTGACTCTTGCAAAGAAATGACTTGTGTCTTGACTTGCAAAGAAATGACTTGTGTCTTGACTTTGCAAAGAAATGAGACTTGTGACTCTGACTTGCAAAGAAAATGACTTGTGTCTTGACTCTGGTAAAGAAATGACTTGTGTCTTGACTTGCAAAAGAAAATGAGACTTGTGTCTTGACTCTCTGGCAAAGAAAATGACTTGTGTCGTCTTGGACTCTGCAAAGAAATGACTTGTGTGTCTTTGACTCTTTGCAAAAGAAATGACTTCAGTCTTGACTTGCAAAGAAATGACTCTGTGTCTTGGACTTTGCAAAGAAATGACTTCAGTGTCTTGACTTGCAAAAGAAATGACTTGTGTTCTACCCCTGCAAAGAAATGATCAGGCCTTGACTTGCAGAAATGACGACTTGGACTTGCAAAGAAATGACTTGTGACTTTGACTTGCAAAGAAATGACTTGTGTCTTGACTTGTAAAGAAATGACTTGGTGTCTTGACTTGCAAAGAAATGACTTGTGACTTCGACTTGCAAAGAAATGACTTGTGTGACTTTGGACTTGCAAAGAAATGACTTGTGTCTTGACTTGCAAAGAAAATGACTTGTGTCTTTGACGGTAAAGAAATGACTGCCCTGACTTGCAAAGAAATGATCAGACTTGACTTGCAAAGAAATGATTTAGACTTGACTTGGTAAAGAAGTGACTTGTGTCTTGGACTCTGGCAAAGAAATGACTCTGTGACTTGACTGCTAAAGAAATGACTTGTGTCTTTGACTTGCAAAGAAATGACTTGTGTCTTGACTTGCAAAGAAATGACTTGTGACTTGACTTGCAAAAAGAAATGACTTGTGTCTTGACTCTGCAAAGAAATGACTTGTGTCTTGACTTGGCAAAGAAATTTGACTTGTGTCTTGGACTCTGCAAAGAAATGACTTGTGTCTTGACTCTGCAAAGAAATGACTTGGTAACTTGGACTTGCTAAAGAAATTGATCTTGTGTCTTGACTTGCAAAGAAAGTTTCTTGCTCAAGCCTCCGCATTGCTCCAACCCAATTGGCACGTTCCTCTTACCCTCGATTAAAGCCCTGTACATTGTACACCGTGTGCAGCATGCAAGTCAGTTACTCTCAGTTACTCGCATATTGTTTTCTATATTTTGTTAACCAGTGAAAATCCAGCACTCAACCAGCCTCGTGTTCAACCCAAGTCCTAGATCACACCAACTACGCCAAAAGGCAGACTTGGGGCCCTTGCCTAAGATTAAACTCAACACCGCCTTGCCTGTTACAAAACACGCAGAGCCTTTGAAAATGCTGAACGACCACAGCAAACGGCCGTCTTCCCCTGGGGATGCCCTTAAGGCAGGCCCAGGTTCGATGCACTAACTTGAGTTTACTGACTCCAGACCCCGACTATCCTGAACAAACCGTGCAGAAGGAAATCATACAGAGGACCAAGAAGATCGCAGCCATTGTCCGCGACACAAAAGCGAACTCCCAGAAGCAGACAGAGAGAACCGCAAGCCGGATAGATAAACTGAACCTTCACGAGAAAACCATCATCTCCCTGCGGTCAGTCCACTGAGGTGCCGGAGCCGAATCATCACAGGGAGTACCTTGACGATGAGCAGCAGGGCTGTCGGAGCACAATAACGCTATACAACATCTCCAGTAATGATCACGACGACAACATTTCCATCGCTACTCTGGACAGGAGGAGTGAATTCATGGACTAAGGTTACTCAAACTCAAATCGGAAATAATGCCACAAATACAAGGGCAACACAACTTCAACAACGGTTACAACGATCACGATGACACTGCCTCCATCATAACCATGGACAGGAGAAGCGAGATGATGGAAGTCTACTCAAACACGCATTTGAAAAATTCAAAACACAAAGGGGTGGCGGTCTGAAGCGAATGACCGAGAAACAGATGTCCGACAAGCGTCGGGAAGGGACTCGGTTATGAATCCAGCGGTCACGTGTTGTGTACACATGCCGTCCCAAGGCGGGCTTCAACAGGCTGCTCCCACCTTTGGAGATGCAGAAGACTTATGGAAAGAAGTTTGCACCCAGATCCACGGCGATAAGCATGGCTCCCAACATACCAAACGGGGAAAGGAAATATCCCATAATACATCACGCAGGTAAGGACTCTCAAAATCCTCAAAATTTTCTCTTTTTTATACATCATTAACCCTTGTTTCATTAGGAAGCCTCAACACCCCACACATGTTGTCATGTGGTATACTATCGTACATTGAACACAACACACAATGTACTCTGTCGCTGTCAACATACTGGTTTGCACTGAATTTGCACTAATTTATGGATTGCTTCAAATGGTAGCTACATGTATAGGCCACAGCAGCGGCGTGAAGCCAGGACTTTTCAGTGGGGGTCACAGGGGGCATTGCTTTTCATTGGGGGGCCAGGGGTATGGGTTTTTCCCTTTTCTTTTTCTTTTCTGTTTTTTGGGGCACTATGAGAATTTTTCGTGGGGGGGGCACCTGGGGGGGCACTGGAAATTTGTCGGGGGCACGTGCCCCCCAGGCCCCCCCGTGTCTACGCCGCTGGGCCACAGTTTACTACAGTTGAATACAGTGTCTAGCACAGCCTTGGGCACTGGTCAGATTTATTAAAAAAAACATTTGAGATGTCATTTGAATGAAACAAACCTGTATGAGTAATTAGAGCTACAACGTGAAGCTTTTCCATTGCAATCGATAATCTATGATGTTGCTTTTTTTTACGTGTTCTGGCTTTTACAGCCCAAAATGATACACTCAATTTGTGTTTCTATGAGGTTGGTTTGACATACTATGGGCATTGTCCGTGTAGTACATGCTCATTGGCCATAGCATTGTACTTGAACTGTCCATTACAAATTGTGCTGTATTTGAGTCGGATAATCCCTGGGACCAATTCCACAGAGCAGCTTAGCAGATAAATTTGCTTAGCAGATTTCTTTGGTTACCAGCCAAACTTTCAGACAAAATGTATGCATTTTGGCTGGTAATCTGTTTTATATTGCTTAGCAAAATTCTCTGCTTAGTAGCTCTATGAAATTGGACCCTCGTAGATAGTCACATTTGATAGTCACATATGGAATGATCTACAGCCGTTCAATCGTAACATCCACGCCGTTTATTTGTCATGTTTCAGGGGAGCAAGATGCTTACAATTTTGAAACTAGTCAGCACACCGACCAAATATGAATGGTGTAGGGCGGAGAGGCGAGGCCAGAATCAAGAAAACAAGGGTGAGTACCAGCAAGATACACTTGACCGGTGTTAAATTCCATGTCATAGATGTGAACAAATTTCTGTTTTTGGCGTATATATTTTGTAATTTATTTTTGTAATATCAGTGGTTCTAGGTATGAAGACCCCTCGGCCACAGTAGGGCTGTGCCGGGTATCCGGGTATCCGGATACCCGACCCAATCATTACCGGTTCCGCTTTTTTGGTTCCAGTACCAGTAACGACTTTTAAAATTGGGACTTACCATTTCAGCGGTGTGAACAGAAATCTTTGACTATTGAATAATGTAATGTTTACACTTTTAGGAGCAATTTTATTCAAGATAACGCCTTTGTAGTATTTACAGACATTTTCCATACACTTTTGTCCAACCGATACATTGTATCCAATCATTAAGACTCAAATAGCCTGGCTGGGCATGCTATAAACAAGTATCAAACTAGCTGCTCAGGATGGAATCTTTGCCTATTGTTCACAGTAATTGGATTAGTGGAACAATAACTGCTGGTTTATGTCTGCACTGGAGTGTGCACCATGATGTGTTTATAGAAGGGATTTTATTATAGGGGACGTCCACATTAATTGTTGTCCTAATAAAAAAGTAGTGTTGAAATTGGTTTTGTTGTGTAATTATTTTGATGTGCCACCGACCATCCCTCAGCATATCACCAACATTTACATTTATTTACCCACCGATACGAGCTCTATTGTATTACATTTGCCGACAAGTTGACAATTTTGTTTCAAAAGAAAGACATAAAAGGGAGTTGTTAAGTCGGTCATTGTCTTTGAAACCAACAGTAGGATCCATAATCAGTCGGATTTGAAAGGTATTATTGGTTATGGTTTGATCCTTTCAATTGGGCAGCATATTTTTACAAACACCTAATCTCATATCGGTTGAAAAGACGTTTATGAGGGACGAAATGCACGGTTGCTTATGATGAGCTGCGAATTATGGAACGTCAAACATTGATGGGGGCAAATTGGCTGGAATACTAATTCAATAGTAGACAAAGCTTACACCGATACGTTTTGTTGGTTATTTTTGATGAGTGCGCATCCTAAATTTTAGACTCATTTCTTGACTGACCGATCAACACGATGCCATCGCTCAACAGGGATTAGTCAGTTTGGTCCCATTTTGAGAAAGGGGCCCAAATTGGTAAAATTCATTCTTTCAAGAAACAAGGTTTATTGACAGGTTTATTGACATTTAAATAAAGTTCATTGTGATAGAAACATATTAATATTCAAGTTCTGATTTTAGATTCGTTAATTTTTGCAGTTTGTTAGTTTCATAATATTAAATATTATTTTAGATACGCAAAATCATGTCCTTATCCAAAGCCAACATGGCGACGGGATATCCTTATTTAGAAGGCGGGCGCTGCAAGGCGCAAGCACATGAATCGCTTTTCCCACAACGTGTTAGTTCCGCCACATCGACTTTGACCAATGACATTATTCAACACGTGTTTTGACATGAACATTAAAGTCAACTTGCTATACGCATGCACTCTGATCCAAAGCCAACATGGCGACGGGATATCATTATTTAGAAGGCAGGCGGCAAGGCGCAAGCATTACGAATCAAGCTTCCACAACGGGTTAGTTCCGCCACATCGCCTTTGATCGACTAATGACATTATTCAACACTTTCTGTAAATAAAATATTTTGTCACCAAGATGTTATACATGTACTTTAATGAAGATCGAATTAAATATAGTATCCTCTGTATTATAAAGGTAAATTTTTGTTAACGCTTACATGTATTTGTACACCAAATTAAAGGAGGCATGTTTTCAACAAGAATGAAAATGGGTATCCGGGTATCCGAATCCTGATTTGATTTCGTATCCGGGTTCAAAAATATCCGAAACGCACAGCCGTGAGGCCACAGTTATTTAGTTAACTTTTTTCATGCCCTGGCATGTACATGTACAACTGGTAACGCATTGTTTTGTGTATACTGTTGTGTTTTTATGCTGAATAACTACAATCATAATCGTAATCGTAATCATAATCATAATCATAATCATAATCATAATCATATTTGAAATATGATATACACACACCTTTGATAATTACCCAGTTACAAAATTACTGAAGTATAACCCTAACCCTAACACTGTTTAAAACAGTAGCGTAAATCCGTGTTGAAAAGTTGGGGGGATGATATTAAAATTTGTTTGCATTATGTACTGGATTTTTAACGTCACTTAACGGGGGGATACCCCCATCCCCCCATCCCCCCCCAGTCCACCCATCCCCCCATCCCCCCATCCCCCCCATCCCCCCCCCCAACACCGCAAAAAAAAAACATCACTTTATGTACCATTTCTCTTCTCTTTTATTTTATTTTTTGGTACCAATTTTTTTAAACAGGCGTGCTAAGGGGATTGAACCCTTGATAACTATACCTCATTGGTAACTTCAAAATCTCTTCTTCTATACCAGGGTACTGTCAAGGCAGTGATGTCCCCAACCCCGGCACACCAACGCATCACAGCAACCACCTGACCGGGTAACGCCACCAGCCGAGCTACGGTCTACCAGCTAAGAACCAACTGGCGGTGTCCGGGTTCGGCATGGGGAGGAAGGAGAGAACAGGAGGCCGGAAGTTTTAATTGAAAGACGCTGTTCGTCTTAATTAATCGTTGAAGTGGTTAACTGAAGGTTTACATTCCGAAGGTGATGTTGTTCGCCGTCTTTCTCTTGCTCTTCAGAATAAGTTACTCAAGCATGACCAGGGAACAGATGTGCATGACATGTCAAATATTACATTCATCCCTCACCATAGATTTATTTTTATTTCTTAAATAGCTAAAACAAATCTCAGTAAACTTGCAGATTTTTTCAGATTTTTTTTCTCATTTTCATTTCCAATTTCTAGTTTGTTTGTTGTTTCATGTACTTAGTTCTTGTTTGTTCAAATTGAACATTATAGAACTAATGAAAATGTGAATTTATAAATTACGGGTTTTAGATTTTTATATAGCTATAAGCCAGTAGAATGCTCTGTTGAAACTGAATAAATTACAGAAGGAATATCATAGACATCTATATACATGTATAATATAACTAGACTGGATGCAAGCTGGTGTAGTTTCAGAATAACAGCAAAAGCAGAAGGGTGATTTGGCACAATGTGATGTTTTCAACCATCAACAGTATGACAAATACAAAATAAATGTGATTTTAAGCTTTGCATTGGTGGATAGGACAAGAAAAATTATGTTAACGGGTAACACCATGTGTAATAATCTCTTCTTCATGGAGTGCCATGGTCGAGCGGTTTAGTGCATCGGATTTGTGTTCTGGTGGCTGAGTCGTCAGAATGTGGGTTCGAATCCTGTCCGTGACCGTGGTACTTGTGTCCTTGAGCAAGACACTTTACCATAATTGCTTCTCTCCACCCAGGAGTAAATGGGTACCTGTGAGGTCAGATTTGGTTGTTGTGTTTGATTAGCCCATATCTTGAAATGGCAGCAATTGAGCTGTATACTCCCCAGGGAGCTGAGATGGTTTCAGGAATGATTTATGCGCCTGATGAGCAGGGGTAATAATGTACAGCGGTCTGATACCTTGTTTAAGAGCGCTTTAAAATGCCCAACATTATTGTTGGAAAGAAGTGATGTGGTTTTGAAAAAGAACTGGTAGTGAGGATAGTTCTCAACATTTTGAACAGTTCCTCCTGAAGACAACTGAGTCTGAAAACTAATTGTCTTTAACACAAAATGGAAGTCGGATACATTCAAAATGGCATCCAGACGTGTCTCACTTGCATGGGGCAAGTTTGGTTGCGAACTTCTGTCCATCAAACTTGCAATAACTTGACAACAAACGTTGACCGGTCGAGTAGCCTGGTCGAAGAATTTGATCCAGCCAGCCAGTGTTTGCTTTGCTGGTGACACGTTTCAGTTAAAATCTTTAGCTAAGCACAGCAGGGAACCATTGATGATTTGTCAGTCTATCGACTGTGGTCATTTTGACCATTTAGCAACCAATCACTACTAGCCAACACCTGAACCTGTCCACAGCTACAATGAAATGGGTCCGTCTAATCTAGTTTTGATTAGGATATCTATGGTGTTTGAGGTCAAATGTCAGTTGGACAGCGCCCTCCCATGTGTTCTTGCACACTGCAACAAAACAAAACATTTTTTTGGTTTATTTTTGTAACCAAACTCAGATATGGAATAATATTTGTACCATGAATTTGGCAAGAGTCTTTGCTCTTAAATATTAATAAATTTTTAATGTTTTAGAATTACTTTAAAAAATAGTTATTGGGATTATTTGATCTGTATGAGTACAGAACATCAATATTTTGTCAAATGCCATCAAGTTGTCACTTGAATATTATGATCAGCGCATATGTATATAAGTGCCTTTATTAATGTATTCTTGCATCAATATGTCTGTTACTGCTTTATGTGTGTAAAGTGTATCAAGATCAATGAAAGGGAATGTTTCATTCACGACAGCAAACATCCACAGACGTCTTGGATATCATACAATCTATCTCTATATTTCTTTCTTTCTGCTTCACTGGAGAAACCAATTAATGATTGAGTTTTCAATTCAGATATTCTTAGTAACTAGTTCATGCTGCGTATACACGTGTAGTGCAATGTATGCATGTCACACATGTATTTCAAACAGGGTTTGAAATCCCACTGGACGGCTGAAATAAGTCCAGTGATAAGCCTCAGTCTGGCGCTATCTATGACCGAACCATTCCGGCCAATTTTTTCCTTTATACACTCATATTGCATGGATGAAAAAAAAAAAATGTGACCCGCTTCTGGCAAAACTCAAAACTTCTCAGCATTTACCATAATGCGTAACAGCTATGAAAGGTCAAAACTGACCCCTAGGGACCAGTTTGAGGGACCAGTTTTCATGTCACCATAGTATTTTCTCTAGATTTTGATGGAAAAGAAAAAATCCTGGAAACGTTGTTGGGAACATTGTTAATTTTCACGATACATTTGGGAGGTCACTTTTGAAAATTGGGTCCAAGTGTAGGGTTTTGCCAGAGCCAGTCACAAATGTGTTTTTCATATTTGTGGCATGGTTTTGTAAAAATCATGAGGTCACGTTTGAAGCACAATTCTCATAGTGTAATACATGTAACCAATTTGGTTAATAGTCACACAGTGTACTAGATCCAGAAGTGGTACCTAGTTCATTGTCCAACTCCAGGAGCCACTTTCACTGAGTTGCTAAGCAGAGAATTTTGCTAAGCAAATATTTTTGCTAAGCAATTATAAAACAGACAACCAGCCAAAATGCATACATTTTGTATGGAAGTTTGGCTTATGCATCAAAGAAATCCGCTTACAAATATTTCTGCTAAGCAATATCAAACAGATAACCAGCCAAAATGCATGCATTTTGTATGGAAGTTTATTGGCAACTAAAGAAACCGCTTACAAATATTTTTGCTAAGCAATTATAAAACAGATAACCAGCCAAAATGCATGCATTTTGTATGGAAGTTTGGCTGGCAACCAAAGAAACTGCCATAGCAAATATTTTTGCTAAGCAATTATAAAACAGACAACCAGCCAAAATGCATACATTTTGTATGGAAGTTTATTATGACCAAAGAAATCCGCTATACAAATATTTTTGCTAAGCAATATCAAACAGACAACCAGCCAAAATGCATACATTTTGTATGGAAGTTTATTGGTAATCAAAGAAATCCGCTGCAATTATTTTTGCTAAGCAATTATAAAACAGACTACCAGCCACAATGCATACATTTTATATGAACTTTTGACTGGCGACCAAAGAAATCCGCTAAGCAAATATTTTTGCTAAGCAATATCAAACAGACAACCAGCCAAAATGCATGCATTTTGTATGGAAGTTTGGCTGGTAACCAAAGAAATCCGCTAAGCAAATATTTTTGCTAAGCAATTATAAAACAGACAACCAGCCAAAATGCATACATTTTATATGAACTTTTGACTGGTAACCAAAGAAATCCGCTAAGCAAATTTTTCTGGTAAGCAGCTGTATGAAATATAGGCCCTATGTATTAACTCTTTCTCTCCGGAATTAATTGTTGTCATTATTGTAATTTGACACTGTAAACGATCAAGGTCAAGTGTGGAAATTATTAATAATTTGTTTATCTGTGGACTATTGAAGAGAGTAAGGTATCAAAACAAAGGTTATGATTCGTTTTGGTCAACTGTGCGCTCGGTTGTCAAAACAAGATCCGTTGTCAGGTAATGACGTTCAAGCCTTTTTAAAACGTTCATTATCAAAACGCGAAGCGCGTGTGTGCCTTTAAAAGTTAATAATACGTATTAATAATAATAATAATGGACACTGTGCCGGTATCCGCCAAGTTTGATGCTCATGACGCATGAACATTATATTACCTCTGTCATTGGGCCAGTTATATCATTCCTAGAACCATCTCATCTCTCTGGGGAGTACGTAACCCATACTGCCAAATGTGTAGCGCAACGAGCTTAATCAAACACAATTACCATCTCTGCCCTCAAGCCAATGCAAGCCAAATGTCTCTATTTTGTGATGCAGACAATAAAACATATCTTTATCATACCTGATGTGATAAGTAAATCCTTTCAACATTAGCTTGTGCAGCAATCCAAATCCAGTTACATTAATTCACATATTTTTATGTGATAAGTCTAACCCAAGCAACTGAATATGTGAAAAGTGAGCAACAAGTGAAAGAATAACATTTCACATATTTTTGTGTGATAGTTAATCACCTATTGTATCTTTTTCACATACATTTGTCCAAACAAAAGGATGTCACATATTTGGCTCCCCACAGTGAAAAGACCCAACATACAAGATGTCTAAGAGATACATGTTGTAAAAAACTTAACAAGCCTTGAAAAATTCAATATGACTTGCACCTCAATATAAATAGAATGTAGTGACATTCTCACATATGTTTCAAGACAAACATTTCCTTTGAAATGTTTTGTTAATAATTAATCATTAATATTAATTTATCAATATTAAGTACAATTTAATATAATGTAAGTCCACACTACAAAGTCCCTCACATAAGAACATCACAGTAATGGGTTTGATTTGTGTATGATGGTTTTTGGTTCAAAGGTCTATGTAATAAATTGGCGTTTTAGGGTGTAGCACAATACGCAATAAGGTTTGGTAATTCTATTCAGAATGTCTCGCTTTTATCATTATGCATGTAAAAGGAAGGTACAACATTAGTAATTATCAGATTATTATTAACAAATTATTTAAAACAAAATATCATTATCAATCATCATGGGAAATTATTCTGTCGGAAATCGTATTATTAGAGAAAGGTGATTCTAATTTCAACAAGTTGCCATCCAGCAACTTGTTTGGAAAAATATATATATAAGCATAAAAAATCCTGTAAGTTTTTCGTTATTTTCTTACAAACACGGCACTAATTATGATGATTTTTTAAAGATACAATTCTTGAAAATTAGAGGGATGAAATAAATGCAAGTTTCCAAATCCCAGTCATTACTTCTGTCATTACTCCTTTGGTGGGTATAAATATTTGTGAATTGTACAAAAAAACCTACTGAAATGGTTCATACGGTTGGCTCATTTTGCTTGCAAATAATTTCTCATATTCTTAGCAATTTGATTCTTATTCTAAATTTTGTCTTATAATGCTTAAGATTTATGATTCAGCTCTTATGGTGGCATTTTTACAAGTAAGATAGCTAGTTTGTAAACATTTAAATTATGATTCATTAATAATTTTGTATTTTACATACATGGATTGCAATAATAATTATGCCTTTTCTTAATTATGCATTACCTGATGATCAATTAAAATGCTATAATTTCTTCTTTTCAGCAATACGATCAAAAGTTTTTTATGTCAAAAGGTTACTAGTGCCTTAATAATTTAATTATGAATGAAATGAAAAATTTCCTATTGAAAAGTATTAAAATTTATGTAAATATGTAAATGAGAATTATTTATTTGCCTTTAGATCATGATCAGAAATATATTTATGTTCGCAGGGTTTCGTAAGTTATTTAAAACGATCAAAAATCTGACAATTGTAAGCTATTTTAGAACATTTTCATCCGTTGTGAACGATTTTGTTAAATGGTTCAGATATGATATAGATGAATGGTATTACAAAGTTATTTATTGCATAATTTGTTAATTTATTGCTTAATTCCTTTTAAAGTTGGATATTTTGTGTGAATCCTTATTTCACTGCCATTTTTGATAAAGGGAAAGTACAGCATCGGTATTGTTGGCCAAACCACTTCCAGTTGTATGCCTCTCTCTCTCTCTCTCTCTCTCTCTCTCTCTCTCTCTCTCTCTCTCTCTCTCTCTCTCTCTCTCTCTCTCTCTCTCTCTCTCTCTCTCTCTCTCTCTCGAATATATCAAGCCTGTGATTTCTCATGATTTTTCCTGATTTCAGGATTTTTTACAAATCTCCCTTTGCCTCAAAATTGTCTTGAAAGATGAGAAGTAGCCGCCAAAGAAAGAAAGAAGTAGCATGTATTGTGTCCAAACCTCTAGTTTCTTGTTTGTAGGGATGTGGAGAGTCTGTAAATCCTCCAAAATTAAACATCCAGGAGGTTCAGGGGGCTTTGTCATCTAGACCAAAGGGAGACACAGGCCCGCTACCCACAGGACGTTCAGGGGGCTTTGTCCTCTAGACCTAAAGGGAGACCCAGGCCCGCTACCCACAGGACGTTCAGGGGGCTTTGTCCTCTAGACCTAAAGGGAGACCCAGGCCCGCAACCCACAGGAGGTTCAGGGGGGCTTTGTCCTCTAGACCAATGTGAGACCCAGGCCCGCTACCCACAGGAGGTTCAGGGGGCTTTGTCCTCTAGACCAAAGGGAGACCCAGGCCCGCTACCCACAGGAGGTTCAGGGGGCTTTGTCCTCAGGACCCAAAGGAGACCCAGGCCTGCTACCCACAGGAGGTTCAGGGGCTTTGTCCTCTAGACCTAAAGGAGACCCAGACCTGCTACCCACAGGAGGTTCAGGGGGCTTGTCCTCTAGACCAAAGTTTGACCCAGGCCTGCTTCCCACAGGAGGTTCATGGGGCTTTGTCCTCTAGACCTAAAGGGAGACCCAGGCCTGCTACCCACAGGAGGTTCAGGGGCTTTGGTCCTCTAGACCAAAGGGAGACCCAGGCCTGCTACCCACAGGAGGTTCAGGGGCTTGTCCTCTAGACCTAAAGGGAGACCCAGGCTACCCACAGGGAGGTTCAGGGGCTTTGTCCTCTAGACCAAAGTGAGACCCAGGCCTGCTACCCACAGGAGGTTCAGGGGCTTTGTCCTCAGACCAAAGTGAGACCCAGGCCTGCTACCCACAGGAGGTTCAGGGGCTTTGTCCTCTAGACCCAAAGGGAGACCCAGGCCTGCTACCCACAGGAGGTTCAGGGGCTTTGTCCTCTAGACCCAAAGGGAGACCCAGGCCAGCTACCCACAGGAGGTTCACGGGACTTTGTCCTCTAGACCAAAGTGAGACCCAGGCCTGCTACCCACAGGAGGTTCAGGGGGCTTTGTCCTCTAGACCTAAAGGGAGACCCAGGCCTGCTACCCACAGGAGGTCTAGACCTAAAGGGAGACCCAGGCCTGCTACCCACAGGAGGTCTAGACCTAAAGGGAGACCCAGGCCTGCTACCCACAGGAGGTTCAGGGGGCTTGTCCTCTAGACCAAAGTGAGACCCAGGCCTGCTACCCAATTTTTCAGGATTTTTTACTCTTGTCAAATCACTCCCCTGATATATTTCGAACTAGAAAGTATTTCACTTTTCATAAAAGTGACAGTACCTCAGAATTATATTTATGGCAGATTGATAGCATCATCAGCTTGACACTAAGTGTCACTTTACAAATCGACTATTTTTATTTTTTATTTTTTTTTTTATTATTACTAATCCTGTGCCTTACCTTTAATCTGTACATTAATCGTTTGCTAACAGAGAAGAAGTTATTTACAAATAAGTAATTTCACAAAATAATTGACCGGGTCATTGACAAAGACTAATTTATGATGCACCGTGATAAATTCATTACTAGTCAAATAATTGCTCATAGCGTGTTTTTACAAAATAATAATTTTTCTGAAATGTCTCATTTGAGAACGATTTACTTCCCTTTTGCAAGGAGAACAGGAAGTTCACCGATTCAAAACAAAATTGCTGTTTACACGGAATTTACCTATTGACATGCATGTCACTCCTCATTTTATATGTGACGTGTTCTCCCGAAATCAGACACTTTTGGGCAGGTTATCACAATTGAGTTAGTTATTGATTATGAAAGTAGAGATCCTCAGCTTTACAATGATACCTTCTTTTTTTTTTTTACTGGACTCCCTAAAGCGGAGTTACGTAATTTTTAGGTTTGTCTTTACGAAAATTACAAACGGAGATAATCGACTTTAAAGTTACAAGTTTCATTTGGTATGTTTTAAGTAATTAACTTCTTACAAAGATACTTCTGTTCCCCTAGCAACAGGCATATCAACATATTAATATTGCCTTAAAATTGCTTTTATTAAGGGTTACCTATTAATGAAATGACTTGATGAGGAAAACAAAAAACATACTGCGGAAAGTTGGTAAATTTTGCTTCATTTTGAAACCAAATTAGAACAAATTCATCATTTTCTGAACTGACATGCCCTTCTAAATCGGTAAAAACTTGTACTTATCAATGAATTTTTAATCTGAAACTCTCACAAGATGTTATAAACATTATAAATATTGATAATTTACAAGAAACTCAAATTCCACAAAAAACACCCCTAGGCATATTTTTGCCCGTTTCTCAGTTCCGAGCTCTGCCCAAAAGTGTCTGATTTCGGGAGAACACGTCACATATTAGCCCTGGTATAGCCTGGCATGCAGTATGGATTTTGTTCTGATATTGTTTCATCGGTATCAGGGTTTGAAACATAAAATCTTTGTCAATGACTACGACAAAATTGCTCATTTCCAAGGTGGTCTTAACTGATCAAACATTACTGGTTCTGTTTTATTTCAATAATGTATCATGTCTCAATAAATGTAACATGGTAATCTGCAATAAAACATTTCCAATTGTTTGTATTTGTTTAAGTTAAAGGGAGGGTACAGTCGGGCTTGTAGCGCTAGCCAGGTTGGGGCACGGTAGGTGTCTCCCACCCACGTACGGCAAGATGACCATTACAATTTTATTGAGTCGTTATAGACACCCACGTAAAACAGCCAGTATTTGTACCCCTCCACATACTGCTGCACACCCTCCCCCGATGTGATTCCTGATCTGAAACTCAATAGAATGATTGCCTCATATAACCAGGGGTAATTGCCCCCACCCCCCGAGGTTTTCCCCCAAATCCATCTTTGCCTCTCATGCGTCTTAAGTTGTGTTATAATTGGTCCCTAATATTGACCAATCCGATTTTTTTCAATTTTAAGTTTTCCCGCCCATTAGTACATTCAGGAAGAGACCTACCATTGTATCTAATCCACATGCATGTATTCCTTATAGTTTTGGAGATAGAGCATGCATTCAAATGACGAATGCTCCAACTGGCTTATTTTTAGTTTTACAAAGTGACCAAAACCGCATTGGTCACTATGCCAACTTAATTAGGGATTGGTCACTCTGGCAAATTAGGGACGAACAACAACAACAACTAAACAACAACAACAACAACAACAACAACAACAACAAATAACAACAACAACAACAAATAACAACAACAACAACAAATAAATAACAACAATAACAACAACAACATACAATAACAACAACAAATAAATAACAACAACAAATAAATAAATAAATAAATAAATAACAATAACAACAATAAATAAATAAATAAATAATAATAATAAATAAATAAATAACAACAACAACAAATAAATAAATAACAACAACAATAAATAAATAAATAACAATAAATAATAACAATAAATAACAACAAATAATAACAAATAAATAAATAACAACAACAACAAATAAATAAATAAACAATAAATAACAACAACAAATAAATAACAACAACAACAACAACAACAACAACAACAACAACAACAATAACAACAACAACAACAACAACAACAACAACAACAACAAGAACAACAACAAATAAATAAATAACAAATAACAACAACAACAACAACAACAACAACAACAACAACAACAACAACAACAACAACAACAACAACAACAACAACAACAACAACAACAACAACAACAATAACAACAACAAATAAATAACAACAAATAAATAAATAAATAAATAAATAACAACAACAACAACAACAACAACAACAACAACAACAACAACAACAACAACAACAACAACAACAACAACAACAACAACAATAATAATAATGTGGACTTATATAGCGCACATATCCACCAAACTGGTGCTCAAGGCGCATTATAAGCCATTCTAGCCAATCTTCTTAAAGGGGCAGTATCGTCACGATCATCAGACTTTCAAGAGGACATGGAATCGATGTCCTACTTTTAGATGAACACAGTGACTGCTGAAAATTACTGGGCTCATTTATGCAGCAGCAACGGTAATATGACTTCATCGTGTGGGAATTATTTTGTCACTGAGTTAATCTAAAACAAGCACTCCGATTCCATGTCCTGTTGATCGTGACGATACTGCCCCTTTAAACTAGAAAAAAAAATCTCCACACATTTTTTGATAACTTTTTATTTGCAATTTTGCATAGAAGCGACGAAAAAAATTTTTACAGTCCACAATAAAAAAAAATTGATAGTTTGTACAAATCATTACCTAAATTTAAAACATTATTTCATTACGATTTTTTTTAAAGGTTTAAAAATGTTAAATTTTAATTTTCACAATCGAAATTTTGAGTTCAAAGAATGTGCGTAAAATATGCGCACCCAATTTTGCTTACTCTGAATGAGTAAGCTTCCCAAGAAATGTGATTAGATCCCCAAAAATAAACAAACAACTTGCTTTTTAACGCAAACTCCGTTCCAACTGAGTGTAAAACACAAGTCTGAAAAATCTACTGTGTAGTAAAAGGAACATTAAGCTTGGGCGGTAACACGATAATATCGAATATCGCGATACCTTTTTTATTCGATTACGATATCGAGAACTTTTTTAAGTTATTGAGATATCGGCAAATTGCGATTAAAAAATATATCGCGATTAAAAAAATCGACATTGTGAGTCAAGTCAGAAATTCCATGGAAACAAAATTAGAACAGTCTTTTTAGCTTTTGTGTGAAAGTGAGAAACAAAGGCGAACTACTTCAAAAGTATACACGCTCTGCAAACGAATTTGCGATTTATTGTGACACTAATCCCAGACATTGCCCAGACATTCCGGCAACCTGAGATGTTTATTTTGAGGTCTGGTTGTGGGTATTAGAATGGCCAGACAAATAGAATCTCTTGGTTTCTCTGTAGAATGTCAGCAGTGCAAACATTGTGCAAAAAAATTGGTTTTGGGTAACAATTTTCTTTTGAAGGGATTGTGGGCTGGCACCCATATAAAACTTTATATTTGGCTTGAAATTGTTTTCTTGGGTCTAGAGGGACTCAATAAGTCTGTTTACACCATTTGAGAAGGGATTGTGTGCCCCAATGTGAACGTTTTACACGCTATTCATACGTACTAAATGATTTAGTGCCTTCAAGCGCGCGAGGTTGTATATTGGGCATACGTACTAAATGATTTAGTGCCTTCAAGCGCGCGAGGTTATATATTGGGCACCCATATAAAAAAAAAATTTGGCTTGAAATTGTTTTCTTGGGTCTAGAGGGACTCAATAAGTCTGTTTACACCATTTGAGAAGGGATTGTATGCCCCTATATGAACGTTTTACACGCTATTCAAACGTACTAAATGATTTAGTCCCATCATGTGTTCGTGCGTGTATATTGTCACCAAGCACTGGCAATTATGCATGAATGAAAAAATAATCAGAGATATTTGCCGATATATTGTGGATGAAAAATCGATATCGCCCAAGCTTAGACATCATATTGTACCTGTCTGTCAATCTATTGACCAATCGGGTTGGTTATGTAGGTCCTAGAAAGTTTTTCAGGGAAATCATTTTTTCAGTCAGCAACTCACTCAGTGAATACAATTTCCAAAAGTCACGTTCGGCAGTACACCATCGATGATCCATACACTGATTCAGCATGCCAATCAAACGGCACGCGGACTGAGCAATTGAGGTACACTATTATGTATCACTGACAACTGTTGCTATCCCGTACATCGGACACCCTTTTCCATGGTAATGTGGTCTTATCTGGCCCCATGTAGGTTTAATGAGAGAACACAATCTAATTTAGCCAGTTTATGGACTCTATCAACCAACGGCTCATTACTTTCTTAATGTAAAAAAGTGAAAACCACTCTTTTAAAGAGCTTATGGCGGACAAGTCTTTTTTGTAGTGAAACCCACTCTGATTCGATTGAAAAATACAGTAAAAGGCTACCAATTCACTCTTTATACACTACTAATTTTACTCTTTATCCACTCAAAAAGACTTGTCCGCCATATAGCTCTTTGAAAGAGTTGTTTTCACTCTTTTACATTAAATAAAAGGTACTTATAAGAGAATGCTACTGGCATGCCCCATGGTAACCTGTTCTTAAGTCGATATGTAATACATGTCCCCTTCTTTTTAGAGTGGGGGCAACATATCAAATGCTCCCCCCCCCCCATTTTTCGATGGCCCATAAATAACTTAGAAAAATAACCATCTGATGAGAACCATAAAGGTCTTCTCTACATTTTGACTAGCCTATAGTCGTCTGCTGCATGGAGTTATATGAGATGCAACCTTGGTCTCAAGCGCGTTCTGCATCATCAGTGGTCGCATGTCCCGTGCTTTTTTGAAACAATAATTTTCTCAACATAGTAGTGTTTTTCAAAGCATCCTTCGAAACGATGGAACCATCGGGGGCGAACTTCCAATCATGTGGGGGCGACGTATCAATACTGTTCCATTGCTTGAATGCGCCGAATGGCTCGAGCGAATTAGCGCCAACCGTTTTGATGGTAAACGTCGGGTACTCCTCATAAGAAAGGTGTTTTATATAGGTTTTCGCCATGGGTGCAAAAAAACACCCAAATGCCTGCTGGTATCCGTGATTCTCAACTGCATATTTTTCGGCAAAACGCATTATTTCCATGCCGAGACCCAGACCTTGGCGTGATTTATCGATGCAAAGTGCCTCCAAGTAAATGCTTTTAGGTGGATAGGGATATGTTACATGGACGGCTCGAATGTGTCCGACGACTGAATCTGGAACATTCTCTTTGTGTTCAATAAGAATTAACGAACACGGTAAATCGTTGCATTTCTCATTCTCCAAATACTGCAATCTCTCAGGTTTACTACATGGCCAGGAACTTTTCAGGAGCTTTGCACACGAGTTGAGTAAATCGAAGCGAGTACGTAGAGGGCAAATTGTGTATGCCATTTTGCATTTTTCTCGCGTAAGAGGAACAATGACGTTGTTGTAATGATGATGTAACTTCACCAGTTCACAGAATGCACATGCAGAACTGTTAGTTACGGTAGGTTGTTACGGTGTTTCACTTTTAACCGTATTCCCAGAGCGAATCAGCCACTGTCTTGAATACTACTTGAAAGGACTGGTCAGGTCAGAAGACGTTGATGTGGAACTGTAGGGGGTATCAATGTAGGCCTTGACAATAACAATTTGGTTGGCCAGTGGTCACTCCTGTGAATTAAACAGGTATAGATCTATGGCAATAGTGTTGGTGCAAGACGTTACTCGTGATTTTTTACGTACACGCGCCGATCCGCTGTGATTTGATAAACCAATCGCCGCTGCGGGCGCCATTCATTCCTGTCCACGGCCGCGCGCGTATTTGTTTTTTACACCGCAGCGACGGGTTTTGTGCGCATTTCGTCCTTGTGTCAAGACTATGAACCCATTCAGCACGCATGCGCGCGAAGGGAATTTCGACACGCAAAAAAAACCTACCATCAACGGAGAGGGAGTGGCTCCATGAGTTCCACTGCAGAGCGCCATGGTCGACTGCAGCTTGGAGTTTTCTATCGTCGCGCGCCTAGGGTTTCGTAGTCTCTCTCTCAAGACCGGAATTGGCACTTTTACTGCACAAAACCCGTCGCTGCGGTGTAAAACAAATATACGCGTCACCTTGCCGGCCCTTCTATCTAGAGTATTCAGCGGCTAGAGTGCGGCTATAAAGGGCCGGTCACACTGCAGCGATAACGAATAAGGAGAACGAGAACGCTGCTAATGAACGCCATCAATTGGTTGAATAAGCGTGCGCGTATTCCGCGCGGTACAATTTAACCAATAGAATGCGTTCTTTTGCGTCGTTTTCGTTATCGTTACTTGTAATCGCTGCAGTGTGACCGGCCCTTAAGCCAGGCACTTCGTGTCTGACGTCACTGTGTTGGACCTGGTATTGCGCGGCGCCCAGTTGAGAACCCATTTGCAAACATATAAACAATATGCACACGTACGTGTGCGTGCTTATATCGAGTCACAGTGTTTGCAGTATTTCACTCATAATTGTAAACAGGTAGGTATAAAACATCAGTTTGCAACAAAAAATGCCTGTTTATTGTTTGAATTTTATTAACCTCTCCGTAAGATTCTGCTGTAGAAATGGCAACTGGGCGCCGCGCAATACCTGATCAAACACGGTGACGTCAGACACGAAGTGCCTGGGCAGCGGCTATAAGAACTAGAGGGCGCACATATCACGTGACCCCGTGCCGACGTACGTACAAAAGGACACACGGCCGCCATTTTCAAAGTGGGCAACTTTGAACATTTGTGCGTAAGACAACATGTTATGGCTGCAGAAATCGCAGCAACTGTGGAAAAAGTGAGTATTTCTTTGGTATTTTTAAACAAAGGCTGTTTGGAAAGAATGTGGAACTCACCCGCCACTTTTGCACAATATTCTAAACTAAACTATAGTGTGTGTTTTTACTTTTAGTTTTTTAGCGCTTTTTAGTCGTTTTCAATTCAATTCAATTCAATTCAATTCATTTTATTCATCATGTGACACACATGAAATTTGTTATCCTTTGTACAGCAGTAAAAATTTCTTTAAAATATCAATAAAATACACACATTGCACAATAATAATAAAAACAGAAAACAGAAATGTTTTCTAATTTACAAAACTTAATAAAAAAGATTTTATCACCCCGACTAAACTAAATGGAATAGGCAAATGATACAAATTTCAGAAGCCAGATAGACAAAGTATACAAAAATACAGAAACAATGATAAATGGTAAATGGCGAAGGAAAAACAAAAGTACAATAAAAAACAACCCATGCGATACATGCCCCCCCCCCCCGAAGGAAAACAAAAGTACAATAAAAACAACACATTAGCTACATGCCCCCCCCCCATAAAACAGACCTAGGTGCACTAGGCAACCAAAAGCCAAGTGGCAACAGGGCACACAAACCATTATCTACTAAATTTACAGTTAAAATTGTATATGGCATTAGGTAAAAAAGAATTTTTAAACCTGTTTGTTTTAAGGTTTAATTGACGAATTCTACCCGATTTATTTATAGCAATCAGCGGGTTAAATTAAGAGGATGTGTATTGTCAGACAAAATATAATTGAACTTATTCATGAGACTAGTTTGAACCAACTTATGAAGACCTTCGGTATCGTCACCTATAATCCTGCCAGCATGTTTCACAATGCGTTCTAGTTTCTTACGATTGATAACAGTGAGAGAATTAAACCAACTGATAGCGCAGAAAGTAAGCAACGATTGAATTGTACTCTGGTAAAACAGTTTTAAAACCCGGGTATTTACATTAAAACATTTCAGTTTCCTTACAAAGTGTAACCGTTGATTGGCTTTTTTGTAAACTTTTGTGGTGTTAGAATTCCAGTTTAGTTGACTGTCAACCACAGTACCAAGATACTTGTATTCATTTACTACTTCAATGGACACATCGTTAAGTTTAACAGGTTGCATAGTTTGTTTGTTCTTTTGAAAATTACTAGTACATGATTAACTAGTACATGATTAACGTTTAGGTTAGCAGACGACAATGAATATGGACAAACATCTCACTAGATTATCTGTGCATACATTTATTGCTCGAAATAACGTTTCCATTTTCCAATCCTCCCAAAACTGTGACATTTGTCATATTTTGGATAGAAAAGTAACGGTTGTATTTTACACTTTTTCATTTTCAAACCTCCCAGAAATGAAAACAAGATTAAGAAAGCAACTCTGTAACGGTAGGCCTAATTAGTTAGTTATAATTTGTTTGTCATGGACTCATGGTGGCCTGGGAGTTCAAAAGAATGTCAAACCCATAGTTTTGATGAAGAGGCATGATGACTGAACATTTTTCCCTGTTATTTTGATACTCTCAGATTAGGGTTTTCAGTTCGTACGTGCTTGACCGAAGCCCTCCACACGCACATCGCATCGCCCGCAACAAAAAAACATCAAAATTTTAAATCAAAAAATTATACTACTTTTACCTGGCGAAATCTTACATGTAATAGCTCATTGGAAAGCTTATAGTCTCAGCTATCCAACAATGTACATAAAATAGCAATCGGAAGTACGTGCGAAAGCCTAGGTTTTATGAATGAACCACTCGTCCCGCCCAGCCTTTCGCTAAGTGTTCCGAGATCGGGCGCATTCTATGGAATTCCATTACTGCCATTTAAACAGCGCATGTATGGCGATGATGGTTTGGTCCCTAGCCGTTTGCGCCGTCAATGGCGCATAGTCGCGTCGTGCCGGCGCATAGTCGCGTCGTGCCGTCGCATAGTCGCGTCGTGCCGTCGCATTGTCGCGTCGTGCCGTCGCATAGTCGCGTCGTGCCGTCGCGTCGTGCCGTCGCATAGTTTTGTACTGCTTGTATAGGGCCGTCGCATTGTCGCGTCGTGCCGTCGCATTGTCGCGTCGTGCCGTCGCATAGTCGCGTCGTGCCGTCGCATAGTCGCGTCGTGCCGTCGCATTGTCGCATTGTCGCCCGTGTTGATTGATGGTCCTTAGCCGCTTACGCCGTCGACGGCGCATAGTCGCGTCGTGCCGTCGCATAGTCGCGTCGTGCCGTCGCATTGTCGCATTGTCGCCCCGTACCACCAGTTTGACTGAATTATCCAGTGCTTGCCAATTGGTGGCGCTTTTTTTGATCACGCCGCTGCAGCTTGTTTTTTAAGCTTTGTTTACACTGCTTTTGGTATTCTATACTTGTCTGAAAAGAAGTAGAATTACCCCTGTGGTTTTAGGTTACACCCTTCCTCCAAGGTTACACTGGGTGCCGGAAGAAGATGGAATTAGCTTCAGATTATACATTATTGAATCCTTCTTTGAGTTGCCAAGTGGACAGCAGTATCCTTTTTCAGTTTTTGAATAATAATTTCTCATATCCATGATATTGATATTACCAATGTTCAATAATTTAATGTTATGTAAGCATGTTGTTAGATTAATTAGAAGTTAACACTTACAACCATCTTTTCTTCTGGACCTCACGTTAATCACATTGGTGCGGTCCTACTAATTGGTGACACTAGCCGACATCTACCGACAACTTTTAAAACCCACCGACTACTCATTCTAAATGTTTATTGCCACTTGAACTTGGTTAGAATTATTAAGAGTGAATAATGTCTAGACTAGTAGAAGTCCTAGGCCTAGGTCGAGGAACCTTACACAGTTGCTTTTTCAATGCAGAGAAATATGTAATTTGAGTAACAGAATTTTATTTTAGGACCCATTTATTGCATACTGCTTGAATTGTTGACTTACATGTAATGTTCTGTCAGGAGATGAACTGATCTGCCATTATTTTGCCGCAGGTTACAACTATCGTGAAATTTGTGGCATTTTGGAGATTCGACATGGTGTCTGTTGCAGGTAATTTGTCAGAAAGTTGTTTATTATAAACACAGGAATCATTCACAATGTACAAATGCTTCTGTTGAGGTATTAAGCCGGTTGGTGTCACTGGAGTTAAGGTTAAACATATTTCTATCATGCGTGGCTAACCAGGGAGGGGGGTGGGCTGAGCCCCCCGGTCAGAAACCTTGCCCCCCCCCTTGCCTCCCCAAAATGAGATCGAAGAAGACATGTTTTTAGGAATTTGTTAGTTTTCGCATTTAAAATATACTCTCGGTACAGTATAAGGCCCCCTCAAATTATTGTTTTAGCCCCCCAATGAAAATGTATAGTTATGCCACTGCATTGCATGATAATTCAGTAAGTTTGTAAATACCTTTTGTATACACATGTTCCATCTCATTTTTAAATACAGTGTAAGAACCTTGCATCGCATTCTGCGGAAGTTAAATCTACACAGAAACAGGCCTAATGACAGGACACTTGCACTCTTCCCCAATTTTAAACTCTTACTAGCCGTTTGGAAGCAAACTCAGTAAACTATCAATTGTTTTCTGAAGCGACATGGATTAACATGTTAAATAGATTTTTTAATTTGCAGCTATCCAGAACCGGAAATAATACGGTGGGAATTACCCTTAGTGGCTAACGGTCAACATTCATACGTCTAGGAAAGGCCTAGGTTAAGCCTTAACAACATTTTACCCCTTTTATTTGACCGATTTCCTTTAAATAAACACGTAACAAGTACATACTAACATACCCCGTTCTCTTCAAACTCCTGTATCAGCTGTTCCAGACCCAACTGGCGTAAAATAACATACATCTTTTACTTTGTCTTTGAGACTTATTCGTCGTCGCGGGGAAAAAGGTGAGAGTACCTCTGAAGTCAAGACAGCGCCACCTATTGGCAAGCACTGGATAATTCAGTCAAACTGGTGGTACGGGGCGACAATGCGACAATGCGACGGCCCGACGCGACAATGCGACGGCCCTATACAAGCAGTACAAAACTATGCGACGGTACGACGCGACGGCACGACGCGACTATGCGACGGCACGACGCGACTATGCGACGGCACGACGCGACTATGTGACGGCACGACGCGACTATGCGCCGGCACGACGCGACTATGCGCCGTTGACGGCGCAAACGGCTAGGGACCAAACCATCATCGCCATACATGCGCCGTTTAAATGGCAGTAATGGAATTCCATAGCATTCGGCCCGTGACATTTGCCGCGCTCTGCTGAGGGCATCCACTTCGGAGCTGTCTCCGCGCCCGAGTATATTGTGATTGACATGAAAATGGGTTTCCCTATTGAGTCAAAGGGCTCCTTTACATACCCATGCTTGCTCGATCTCAACAGCTACTCTACAACCGAAGTTACGAAGAGATAAAAAGTAAATACCGTTTTTCGAGGTGAAATCTTCAAGTTGAAAGGTAAGAGCGGTGTCCCAATGAATTTTACACCTCTTTGAGCCGTAATTGTGTTTATTTTTGAGCGGAGAGTGTATTTTTTACACCCTTTCAAAAGCTCTTATAAGGGAAACGATCACGAACGCTGTGCGTGTGTATCACGGTGTGTGTAGGCTGATTCAACGGTTTTGGTGCCATTAGGGATGTACACAGTGTATGGACAGTCGGGCTTCATCGAATGCTGTATACTTGATTAAATAAAACAGGATTCCTCAAAAACTACTCGTCCGAATTCTTGATTTAACCCTTTGGCCCCTAAATTATTTATGCGCATTGACCTGCTGACCCTGAGTTATTCACACACAATACCATATTTTAGCATATCTTGAGACTTCAACTTTACATTAGTATATTTTATGTGTGTACACATGTTTGTGTGGTTGAATAAAGGTTACTAACTGTAAGTGTACACAGCTACTCATCACTTGAAAGAAGTTTAGGCGGACACATTCTCTCGGCATGGAATGAGCTTGATACTTGTCTTTAATAGTTGTCATATCATAGCCGTGAGATCTGGCAAGAATGTACAGTGAATAAAGACTTGTAAATACATGAACATTCTGAACTGAGTATTTGACAATAAAGTACGCAGTAAGTGAACTTAAACCAATGTTGATGTGTGAAGCGTAAATTATTCCAGTACCAATTAATAACGTTACATGTACTTGTAAACTGACTTCATTATTTAACTAGAGAAGGCTTGACTTAAAACGCCTCTAAAACTATATATGAAGCAACAATAACACTGTTTAATAAAGTATCAATTTATAAATGTTACCTTGTGGGCCTGCAGTAGGGGGGTACACTTAACGTTAGTATTTATCTTGATACTTAGGGTGTTTTGGAAAACTAGACGACATGGTTAACGTTGATGAGGCCAAAAACATGGTGTGAGAAAAACGTGCAGGCGCAAGGCATTATGGGTAACCTAGAAAACCTTGAGAAATCACTAGAGACAATCTAAATACGTCTGCAAAGTGAGATAATTATACTTTAAATAATCAATCATAGAAATACTGAAATGATCATTGTTGGGCCATACTACTAACTTATTTCTTAAGTTATAAACGTTAACGATCATGTGACCAAAACAAAGATGGCAGCCTCCATCAAAACACATGAAATACAAGTGAATGTCAAAGGTCAACTATGGAATGCGAAATCGGACGCTCTGAATATGGCAGCTGCGTAATCTTAGAACAAATGCAACCTGAACGGGCCCCAAGAGGGGCAATTTGAGCTCGCGCACAGGGCGTCCCACTCCACCAAAATTACCAAACTCATGAACTTAATGGTAATTTAAACTAATTTGATAAAACCATAGTAAAACTTAACTATAAAGTCTCAGATAAAACATCAAATGGTTTAGTATAAACAAGTAAGACTTGAGAAGACCAAAGGTGAGGGTGTACGAACAGTCGCAGGAAGGAGAGAAGCGTACTGAAGGTTCCAACAGAGGTGAGAATCAGGTTCACTTGGCTTCTACGAGGAGGATCAACTTCTGGATTGGTCGTTCCAGTATAGACAATTTGACT
Source organism: Zoroaster sp. YZ-2022 (assembly GCA_029582265.1). Taxonomy (NCBI): domain Eukaryota; kingdom Metazoa; phylum Echinodermata; class Asteroidea; order Forcipulatida; family Zoroasteridae; genus Zoroaster; species Zoroaster sp. YZ-2022. The sequence continues at coordinate 47,801,850 of CM055819.1, forward strand.
TCTCGCTTTCCATTCTTGTCTAATCTCCTTGTGCCGACCTGAACTCTAACTCGTCTAACGAGGTCGTCATCATCCTTCGTAACCTCAGTGATAATTGCCAATGGCCATTCCATGCGATGAACGGCATCTTCCTTCAACAATATCACGTCTCCCACCTTGACGTTTCGTCTTCGTGTGTTCCACTTCTGTCGTTGCGTGAGAGAGCTCAGGTATTCCTTTCTCCATCTTCCCCAGAATTGCTCCGTCAGATACTGTACTCTCCTCCAGCGCTTCCTTAGGTACAGGTCCTCCTTCTCGAATATGCCAGGAGGGGGTAGTGCCATCGTTGACTTCATCGTGAGAAGATGATTAGGTGTGAGCGGCTCGGGACTCATTGGGTTATTGATGCTCTCTGTTGTAAGTGGGCGACCATTGACAATGGCCATGGCTTCATAGAGAAATGTGCGCAATGATGCAGTGTCTAGTCGACTTCCAGACTGTTGCAGGATTGACGACAGAACACTCCGGACGGTTCTAACTTGTCGCTCCCATACCCCTCCGACATGACTAGAATGTGGGGCATTCATAACGAACTCACACTGTCGTTTGGCTAAATATACCGTAACTCTCTCTGTATCTAAGAGCTTCAGAGCTTCTTGGAATTCATTTCTGGCACCTACAAAATTAGATCCTTGGTCGGAATACAACTTTTGAACAGAGCCTCTAATGGCAATGAAGCAACGGAGAGCATTGATGAAGCAATCTGTTGACATGTCATCAAGAACTTCAACATGGACAGCTCGGGAACACATACACGAAAACAGCAGTCCATACCTCTTGTGCTCTTTTCTTCCTTCCTTGACTGCAAAGGGGCCAAAACAGTCCATTCCACTAAAGGTGAATGGCGGTGAGGGCTCCACTCTGACTTCTGGGAGATCTGACATTTTCTGCTCCTCCACTGGACGTCGCTGACGTCGGCAAATAACGCACTTGTGAATGTGAGCAGCAACCATCTTGGATCCTCCTATTACCCAGTAACCTCCGGCTCTTATTTCATTAAGTGTCATTCCCCTTCCTTGGTGTTCAACCTTGTCATGAAAGTGGGAAATGAGCAATCTTGTGGAATTGCTATCTCTAGGTAGGATGGCTGGATGTTTCACATGGTCTGGCACGTTCGCCTTCCTCAGGCGTCCTCCAACTCTGAGAATACCTCTATCATCAATGAATGGATCCAGGTCAGAGATACTGCTACTTCCTTTCACTCTGCCCGAGTCCCTTAACATCCTAATTTCCTCTGGAAAGGCTTGTGCTTGGCCATTTTTGATGATGAACTCCTCTGTTTCTTGTCTCTCTAGCGGTGTGGAGAGAATGTGGTCATCCTTCTTCTTCTGTGGTAATCGCCGAATACGTGCCAAGGCTCCCATCGCCTTTGACCAATTTGAGAATCGAGACAAGCGATCATCCAAGGCAAATGGCTCCAGTGTGGTAGAAGACGCAAGAGTGGTGACGTTCTTCACCTCTGGATCTTCAAAATTGAGTTCGTGGCTGGGTTCCTTTGTTGCCTTCCACTCTACGTCCCACAAAAATTTGGGGCCATCGAACCAGTTTGAGGCAATCATTTCTGCAGCAAACAGTCCTCTTGACGCATGATCGGCAGGATTCACGTCTGTAGGCACATAATGCCACTGGCTGGGTTCAAAATCTGTCTAATCTTCTGGATCCTATTAGCAACAAAGATGTGAAACCGCCTTGACTCGTTACCTATATCCAAGAACAACCTGGGAGTCTGTCCAGAAATGTTCTTCGTCGATTGTTAACTCCAGTTCCTCTCGTAGCTTAGCACTCATATTAGTGGACACGAGCGCAGCCATCAGTTCAAAGCGGGGATGGTGGCAACCTTTGTGGGCGCAACTCTCGCCTTGGCACTCACCAAACAGACATGCACCTGCCTTTCACCTATGAAACGTAGGTATGAGCACTGACCGTAACCTTTAGTGCTGGCATCCGAAAATGATGGAGCTCTATTCTCAGAACTTGTTTGAAGTCATGTGGCTTGTAGCACCTAGGTATTCGGATCTCCTTGAGATTACCAAAGTCAGCCTTCCACCTCTCCACCGAGGTTCTAAGCTATCTGGAAGAGGGTCATCCCAGGAGACTCCGTTACGGCACATCTCCTGAAGGATTCCTTTGCCGATAAGTACGAATGGAGCAAGGAACCCAAAGGATCGTAGATGGAGGCTACAATCGATAGGATTCCCCACGTGTTGAGGGCTGATCCTTGACCTGAATTTGGAAGTTGAAGGTATCTTTCTCAACGCACCACTGGATTCCCAAAGCCTTCTCTACAGGGAGATCATCACGACTGAGGTCAACATTCTGCACTCCTGCAGCGCGCTTGTTGACAGGGACTGCTTCTACAACTTCTCTGCTGTTCGATACGAACTTATGAAGGCTGAGGCCTCCCTTGGCACATACAGCTTGAACGTCTTTCACAATTTCTTTCGCCTCGTCTACGGAATCGGTGCTGATCAGACCGTCATCGACGTAGAAGTTTCCCTTTATGAAACTTGCTGCCAAGGGGAACTCGGCCTCACTTTGGGATGCTATGTACTTTAACCCGAAGTTGGCGCAGCCGGGTGACGAGGTGGCACCGAAGAGATGAACCTTCATGCGGTATTCTTGCGGCTCGGTACTTATATTGCCGTTCTCCCACCATAGGAACCGTAGATAGTCCCTATCAATTTCGTTCACAAGAAACTGGTGGAACATTCGCCTCCACGTCACACATGATGGCTACTTGATGCTTTCTGAATCTACACAGGACCCCGATCAATCCATTTATCAAATCGGGTCCGGCAAGGAGATGGCTATTCAGTGAAATCCCAGCATGACGTGCTGAACAGTCGAACACGACTCTTATCTTGTCAGGTTTCTGGGGATGATACACGCCATGATGCGGGATGTACCAAACCTTTCCTTCTTCCGCTTCCCTCTCAACCTTCTCAACTTCACCCTTCTCTATAACATCACTCATGAACTTCTTATAGTCAGAGAAGTACTTGGGGTTTTGGACAAATTTCTTCTTGAGATGGTTGAGGCGAACCAAAGCTGTTCTCTTGTTGAAAGGGAGGTTCGGTCTGCCGTCTTTGAATGGAAGAGGCATGCTGTAGTGGCCATTCTCAGTTTGGTGAATGCCAGTCTCCATGCAGTTCAGAAACTTGAGGTCTTCCTGGGACACGACTTTCTCTCCGTGACTTTTCTCGAAAAATCGGCCTCAAGAACACTCAAAACACTCATTGGAGACACATATGGAGCTTCTCTAACAGAGACTCGGTGGCAGACACTAGTGGCGTAGCTGTGAGCCTTACTTCCTCGTATCCAATGACTGTCCAGCCCAAATCAGTTCTAATGGCGTATGGCTCGTCATTCCTTCCGGTGATTGTCTCACGTGGGGCCAGCGCTTGAGGCAGTTGTAGCCTCATCAGTAAACCCACATCGCAGCCTTGAAGAGGTGGCATTTGGTGTGCAATTTCCGAAGATGAGGCCACTTCTCTGCTGTTTTCCTTGTTGGAATGCGCAGCGACTTGTCACCTGGAATGAATTCTCTAGTGTATGACCTCGGAATCTGTATGCGATCAGGCGAGAACATACCTCTAACTAATAGATTGGAGACAGCTTGGCACTCAAGTATGGACGACGATGAGGTCATCGTAGAAAGCCTCAGACGTACCGGCTCAGAGTGGACAGATATGGCGCTAGCTACATCATCCAAGATGAATGTGGAGTCACTTTGGGTGTCTAACATCGCTGCACGTGAGAATTTCGTTTGAAGGAGACTCGGTTGACGACACCCATACCGGGACCATCATTGAGGTGCTGTTCCCATCTTCGAGTTGAACGCCACATGAAACTGCCGCTGATACTTCAATCCTTTCTTTCTTCGAAGGAGATTCTTTGGTCACGGTGGAGGAATTACTTACTGGGAATTCTTCATGGATGATTGTAGGGTGCCGTCTTTTACACTTGTACGCAGGTTGACCTTCTCTGGCAATCCTTCGACTGATGACCCTTCTTTAGGCACCCGTAACAAAGCCTATTCTCACGGATGAAATCCTTTCTCTCCACCAGTGTCTTACTCCCAAATGCAGGGCATGCCCATATTTGATGGCTGATCTTCTGACAGAAAAGGCAGGGTTTGGGCTTGTATACGGTTGAATCAGATGCTTGCTTTTCTTTGTACGAGTGCTTGTTCTTGTCAACCTCCTTCAACTCAGTGACGAGAGTAGTGCCCTTGTTTCTGTGAATTCTCCTACTTTCAGAATCTCTCTTTTCCTTAATTGCTTCAGATGGATCCTTCGCCTTGAGTGCCTGCAAAGATGAAATCGGATTGCACGCTATGCGGGCCTCTCCAGTCACATACTCCACAAACGCCTTAAACCCGGGTAGATGCCCTTTCATCTAATGCCCTTGTGACTTGTCTATTCCAACGTGAAGTAGCCCAGTCTGGCAATTTGGACAGTAGACGTTGATTCTCCTGGCAGTCATCAAGTATCTTCAGGCCAGGAACGTGGGGGAGAGCATCTAGGCAGGCCTTGAGAAAGTCAGCGAACTGCTGAAGAGCCGTAGCATCCTTCGGGCCATCTTTCTGCCACTTGGACAGTTTATCCCTAAAGGCCATCTGCACCTTAAATGAATGACCGTACCGCTCTTCAAGGAGAACCCAAGCTCCTGTGTAAGATTCTTCGGAATTATTGTAGAAGAACCCTTCCACCGCTTTCAATGCTGCGCCTCCCAGATACCTCTTAAGATAGTACATCCTTTCAGCTGCTGAAATGGCTTTGGTTTCAATGAGGGCCTTGAAGCTCGTTTTCCACTCAATGTAGGTGATGGGATCTCCGGTAAAAACTGATGGTTCAGGGGCTGGCAGTCTGCTAAGGCCTATACTTTGTTGAAGAGCTCTTGCAAGAGAGGAAACTTCTATTGGCTCAGGCGACGACTGCTGTACAGTGACTTTAGAGTCCTCTACACTGTGATTGAATTCTCCCACAAGGTTTGTGGGGCCATCTTCAAGATCTTTCTTGCATTCTTGATCATAAATGTTGAAGATGGCACGCAGTCTCCAACTTATTCTCATTTTCGAGATGTTCAAGCTCTCTCCTTTTCTGATCTTGCTGACGCTGCAATTCATCCAACTCGGCTTGTTTAGCTTCCTTAGCCTTTAGCATCTTAAACTGCACTTCTTGCACAGCTAGATCCGCAGCAGCCTTGGCACGTCTTGAAGAAGAGCTTTCGGAAATGTATGAGGGACTGCGCCTTGATGCCACGGTGCTAAATATGGATTCATTGTCATCTTGCTGCAACACTTCCTTTAGTTTGGTGTTACAGTTTGCCGTGTCAGAATCACGCTGTTTAGAGGCAACAATCTGCAATAATTGTGAGTTGATGGACGAGCAAGTGTCGATCTGACGTCGTATCTCCTGATCCGGAGGGCCGGCCTGTCTAATGTTCTCATAGGCTTCACCAATTTTTTCTTGAATGTCGGTCAAAGCCAATGAGATCGTGGATAACGTGTAGTCGGTGCAGTAGCCCTTCAACTTCTGACGAGAGGATTTGCATAACTCTTTCCATGACTCGTACTTCTGAGAGAAGATTTTCTTTAAGTGCTTATCCTTCCTTTGTCTCTCTGACTCTTGGAACTCTGCCATTCTATCCGTCAATTTGTGAATTCTAGTGCTCCTGCGAACGTCTTGGGATGCATTTTCTATGGACTTGGTAATTTCTAGTATCTGTTCCTGCTTTACCTTAATGGCTTCTAAAATTCTCGCCCTTTCAATTGGGTCATCCTCTGACTCTAAGGCAGTGGTATGTCTTTCTATCTCTTCTTCAAACATAGTAATCTGCTGGTTCACTTCACCACTTGCCATTTTCAATATTGGGGCACAAAGAAAGTTATACGAAAAATAATAAAATGACAGGTAATAGTTAAATGCAATATAGAACCTTAACCAAAAATAAACTCTTAACCACGTAACTTACATATATATATGCGTAGTAAGTTTATAAAATTATAGCACCTTTACTCTGAATGCGAGGGCCTAACCTCCGACAGAGAACGAAATCGACCAGAATTGCACTTTGACAATATGCAAATAAATTTAGCAATTTCTTGACCTTATGAATCGAGAACTATATCAGAGATAAAAATGTATGGCAGTATAAAATGCACAGAAATAATTGGCGTGAAGACTCTTTCCAAGTTGACCTACTTTGAGTTGCCTAAACCTTTATCTTAGTTTGATTTGTGTAAATGTGTGGCAAAACTCTAAACAATGGTCACCTTTATTTGCTTACACACACACCAAACTCTGCTTCAAAATACTGTTCTGTATCAAAAAAGATCTGACAGTTGTATTTAGTTTCCTGCGTCAGATCACAAGGTCTCTGTATATATAGTCTCTGTTGCACTGTGTTCTCAGTCAGACAATTCGAGTCGCTCTCTCAAAGTCGAGCAGCCATCCGCACTCCTCTTGGAACTGTCATTCTTGGGCAAGCATTCGTTCACCAACTCGAACAAGGCTCCGTTGTCACTCAAGCCTCAGGTGAAGGGTCACACTCACAGGTTCTGTTCATAGCATGCAGGAAGGGGTCGCAAGTTGTGGTAGGGGTTTGCTTCTTCAGACATCATGACGTTGTGGCTGATTAGTAAATCTTGAATGGATGCGGGTGTCACTTCTATATCATTCGATCATGTCCATCCGCCATGCAAGTTAAGATCTCACTGTAAGTGTACACAGCTACTCATCACTTGAAAGAAGTTTAGGCGGACACATTCTCTCGGCATGGAATGAGCTTGATACTTGTCTTTAATAGTTGTCATATCATAGCCGTGAGATCTGGCAAGAATGTACAGTGAATAAAGACTTGTAAATACATGAACATTCTGAACTGAGTATTTGACAATAAAGTACGCAGTAAGTAAACTTAAACCAATGTTGATGTGTGAAGCGTAAATTATTCCAGTACCAATTAATAACGTTACATGTACTTGTAAACTGACTTCATTATTTAACTAGAGAAGGCTTGACTTAAAACGCCTCTAAAACTATATATGAAGCAACAATAACACTGTTTAATAAAGTATCAATTTATAAATGTTACCTTGTGGGCCTGCAGTAGGGGGGTACACTTAACGTTAGTATTTATCTTGATACTTAGGGTGTTTTGGAAAACTAGACGACATGGTTAACGTTGATGAGGCCAAAAACATGGTGTGAGAAAAACGTGCAGGCGCAAGGCATTATGGGTAACCTAGAAAAACCTTGAGAAATCACTAGGGAGACAATCTAAATACGTCTGCAAAGTGAGATAATTATACTTTAAATAATCAATCATAGAAATACTGAAATGATCATTGTTGGGCCATACTACTAACTTATTTCTTAAGTTATAAACGTTAACGATCATGTGACCAAAACAAAGATGGCAGCCTCCATCAAAACACATGAAATACAAGTGAATGTCAAAGGTCAACTATGGAATGCGAAATCGGACGCTCTGAATATGGCAGCTGCGTAATCTTAGAACAAATGCAACCTGAACGGGCCCCAAGAGGGGGCAATTTGAGCTCGCGCGCACAGGGCGTCCGCTACACTAACATATATACATCAATATGGTCAATAAATCAATTGAAACAAATATTGTTTGGTTCACGTATCCATGGAAACGGGACAATTTGTTGTTGTCGGGGATTTTTATTTATTTATTTTTTTTGTGTGTGTTTTTTTTTTTTTTTGGGGGGCAGGTTTTTAGTCAGGATTACACAAACCAAACAATGTTTTTTGCTACTTGTTATTTGCTCACTTACCTTTTCGTTTCGTGGCCATTTTGACCACAAAATTACTCAAAAAACTTCAGTAAAAACTTTTGACACAGGTTGGTAAATGATGACACTCTATCTTACGTTACTCCAAAACAAACCAAAACAAAGCCTAAACAATGTGCACATGTGCACATTCACCTTTTTATATTCTACCGAACCTCATTTGGTCATAACAATTTTGAAAGTAAAATTATAAATTCTTGACGACCTTGTTTTGAATTTTTTTGGGGGGCAAAAACATTTTGGATTTTTGTCTTATTTATTTCCAATTTTTGTTTCAAAAAATTCGGTCAATTTCTTCATTTTTATTTGTTGAAAAATATAAAACAATGATTATTGTACGTGTGTTGGTATTTGTGTTCATGTAGAGTCATGTAGAGTCACGTTATTATACTTTACCGAACCTCCTCAAGTCACAACAATTTTGAAAGTAAAAATAAAAAATACTTGAAGGCCTTATTTTGAAGAAAAAAATGTCACAAAACATTTTGAAATTTTGTTCCCTTTATTTTAATTTTTTTTCAAAAAAAAGAGTCAATTTGTATTTTGTTGTTGTTGAAAAATATAAAACGATGATTATTCTATGTAACACTGCAGTGAATAGACTGTCTGAACGTAAGGCCAATGAAAGTTGATTACTAGTTTCTCGTCAGCCATTTATCAAATTTTGGTGAGTTTTTTTTTTCATTATTCATTATTCATTATTTTTCATCAAGGAAAAATGCAACCCATACACATACACAAACTGCCATTTTGAAACAGATTTAGGTTCTATAGTAAATAATGATGGTGCAAACCCATTCAGTGACACCACATCTTTGTTGACTTTTGTTTTTGTTTTCCAAGATGTATTTTTCATTTCATTTCATTTATTATTTCACAGGGCAGAAACAATCACAAATACAATGGCAAAAAAACAATTAGAGAAAAAAATTAAATACATATACATGATGAAAATAAGGTAAACATGACAAAATGTTGACAGCACCCCTGTAGGATTACCAAAATGCGAACCAAATCACAATCTAGTGGCTCTCCATAATGCTGCCAAACATAATCAAACAATATAATAAATATATCATCATCATCATCATCAAGGCTATAGTTCATCCATTTGTTGGACAAAGCCCTCCTCATAAAACTTCCATTTGTCTCTCTCTCTAGCCACTCTTGTCCATGTTGCCGTGCCCATGTGTGCTGTTATGTCATCTCTCCATCTTTTCTTTTGCCGTCCTCTCTTTCTCTTGCCTGTTCTAGGCTGCCATTCTGTCAATCGCCTAGTCCACCTGTTGTCCTGGACCCTTAACACATGGCCTGCCCATCTCCATTTGGTCTCCTTTATCTTTTCAATGATGTCCTTGACTTTTGTTTTCTCTCGACAGAAGTTAAAAAGAGAGGCCGTACCGCCCTTGGCCAAAACGGGCAACAAAGCTTGACCAGAAAACGCTCGGAAGGGAAATCCTTCAAGTATGAAGACTTGCAGCTAAAGCCGAATGGAGGATGTAAGACGGAAAAGAGTCATAAAACTGGACAAACTCTAAATATATGTACATATAATGTAAGGACATTAAGGACAGAAGAAAGTTTGGAAAGTCTAATGGAAAATCTCAATGGTTTCAAATGGGATGTAATTGGATTGGCAGAGACCAAGAGGGAAGGAGAAGGAGTCATAGAACTTAAAGGAGGAGATTGGCTATACAATAAGGGCAAAATAAATATATAATATCATACAAATTGAAATACAGTGAATCCGTATTTGACTATTTCCAAAATTTGTCAATTTGACAATGAGTTTTGTGGGAATAGTAGGCTTTTTTGTATGAACGTACCAATAATGACCGATTGGTCAAATTGGGGGAAAAGAGACAGGATATTTTTTCAGATCCTTTAGTGAATGCGCACATCAGCATGCAAACGACATGAACATACCTTGAAGGCATGACAACGATCGATCAATACCAACCTCGTACCACGGCGACAATACACGACCCGGATAGGCCGGGCACATAGTATGCGATCTGGAAACGAGGTTGCAATTTGTGTGACCTACCTGTGAACGTCATTCCGCGGCTCTCAGCGGCTGCACCAGCTGCATCAGCTGCATGTACACTATATACCCTGCATGCCATGGGTTTTCTTTCGCAAATCTGTGAAGCTAGGCAGATCAGCGCTTCAGTACATTTGTCTTCTTATAATAAGTGAAAAACTGTTGTTTTTTGGTCTGTCTCTGCAGTAAGATTTTACTGTTGAGTGTATACACATTTTGGATCTTCATTTTATTTGTGCAGTCAACTCTGATTTAGATTATAACCTGTAGCTAGATTATAACCTGTAGCTTGACCACAAGCCTTTTGTTTGGATCAACAACTTTGTGATTAGACAATGGAGGTCTACATCCTGTTTATTCTACTCCTGCTATCCAGACCATTGTGTCTCAATGACTCATCAGTAGATGGCTACAAGATGCAATCTACAGATTGTTCACTCAAATCCGCCATCTTAAATTCTTGAGACGTCCTATATCATACTATGATAATTCATCTGCCACCTTTCACCTGGAACTCTTAATTTCTGGTGACATAAACACAAACCCTGGACCTGAAACACTGATCAACACACCCACAAACGCCACTCAGCTCCATAAAATTTCCTACAGCCGCAATGAACTACTCAATCTTCGCAATGCTCCATGTACTGATGCAGCTCTATCTTATTCAGCATTGAGTCAATTGAACTGTCTTGGAATACTTGCTAATCAACCCCAAACATACCGCTGCACACATAGAGGTAAAAAAGCTGGTCGCCGTAGAATGGACAGACTTACACAACTAGCACTCCAGCCTCACCAACCCCCAGCAGTGAACTCAACCACATCAACAAGCGACAGAGGACCCCACGCCGAACACAGCACGATCTGGCCCAGCATGCACGGCCCAATTCCCGGCAGGGGACCAGCTGCACGACACCAACCCGATTCCGAGGTCAACTCGTCCCTCCCTATCCGATCACAACTCATCGGGAGTGGACGAAGAGACAGCCCGTATACAACGGCTGTCGATCACAGAGACGGAACTCCGGCTAGTACAACGTGATATGATACACGTGCTTCAATTACCATCGGCCGAAGATCCGGCGCCGCCCGGCCGTCAGTCCTTCAAACGGAGGACAGGCCAGACAGAAAACAATAACAACCCAGTTTTTCCGGCGCTTCCCGTGGACCGCGTGTGTGCAGATACAATCAACAAAATCGCGGAAGCAAAGACATGGCAATCATATAGAAAAAGGGAGCTGCCATACTACACCTTTCCCAAAGAGGATTTTCAGAAGTTTTTCTCGGTACCAATCCTACCCGATTCAGCCAAAGACAAACTGACTTCTGATGGTGCAGCCACTTCCTCCAAAGGATTATTTACTGATCGTAATAGAGGAAAGATGGAGGAAATACTTAAAAAGATGGACAGCGCCTCCCGATTTGGCATGTGATCTTCTTCCTTCTTACTCCTCCTGTCTGAATATATTGTCTCAGGTTGTGAGGAGGAGTCGTCCATCCCGGCTGATATGCTAACGGCGGCTTTTCATTGCCTTGACCATGGTCTGCGCACCGTGCTGGAACAGTTCACGAGAATTTCAATCCTCGCAACCTCTACCCGCCGGGCTAATATCTTAGATGCCCTATACCTCCCTTCAGAAGGGGCTCGTAAGCGCATTGACTCCCTACCACTGTTGGGACAGGACCTTTTTGCTGACCGATTCCAGGAATCCATGGAAGCCGAAGCAAAACGCCTAGAGGCAACGGACAAAATAAATCTACGTAAGCCCACACCAACCCCAACCCCACGGCCAAGCACAGGGAAGAAAGGAAAAACAACTTTCCAGATCCCTCATCGCCGACCACTGAAGACTAACCGGGGTAGCTTTCGTGGCAACCGACCATCCCCCGCAATGGGGCCTCGGACTACACAACAGCCACGAGCGGCCCCCGACTACCGCCAACCCCGACCAGGCAGTCAGGCCTTTCGACCACCGGCCCCCCGATACACCACGGGTTGGCGAAAGTGACTTGCTTGCTCCACGTCAACCCCCTTCCGGACCCGTAGGGGGTCGTTTACAGGAATATGTAGGGTCCTGGACCAAGATCACCCTCGATCGGTGGGTACTCGAGACCATCAGCCGCGGTTACGCGCTGGAATTCACGAGCACCCCCCCCCCCCCCATCGAATATGGTTGTCCGCCAGACACCGGTACCTTCCAACAAGATAAAACGCGAAGCCATCGAAAGGGAGATTCAAGCCCTTCTAGAGAAACGAGCTATACGCACAACACCTCATATGGAAAATATAGCGGGGTTCATGTCCACTTTTTTTCTAGCCCCCAAAAAAGATTACGGTGCCTGGCGGCCGATCTTAAATCTGAAGCCCCTCAACAAGTTCATTCAACCCAGACGTTTCCGCATGGAAACATTAAACATTGTACTAAAGTCCATTTCAACCCCATCATGGGCGGCATCACTGGATTTGAAGGATGCATACCTTCATATACCCATCCTTCCAGAACATTACAAATACCTTCGCTTCCTGTACAACAAAGTGACTTACGAATTCAGATCCCTCCCCTTCGGACTGTCAACTTCCCCCAGGGTCTTTACCAGATTAGTAAATACGATCGGGGCAGTACTACGAAGACAAGGAATAAAAATCTTCATGTACCTCGACGACTGGCTCGTAGTAGGTCAGTCGTACCAAGAAACATGGGCAGCAATAGAAACAACACAACGGCTGACAAAAAATCTGGGGTTCATCATCAACGAGACAAAATCACAATTACAGCCCACACAGACCCCGGTCTTCTTGGGCGCGGTGGTCGACCTCCAAAAAGGAACTGCTCGCCCGACAGACGAACGCATCATGAATCTTCAACAGTGCGTGAAGCTCTTCATGGAAACGACGTCTGCACCAGCAAGAGCCTGGCTCAGACTACTGGGACTGATGGCCAGCATGGTAGACCTCATACATTGGTGCAGACTCCGAACGCGGCCAATCCAGCTCCACCTATTATCGTTTTTTCGACCCAGTCGTCATCCAATTCACCATGTCGTCCCGGTCACATCCCTATTACAACCACATCTCCAATGGTGGGCAGAAAGAGACAACCTCATGAAAGGGATAACATTCCCTCATCCATATCCATCAGTGACCATAACAACAGATGCCTCTCTGACCGGATGGGGGGCCACACTGACACCACGTCAAGTGGCAGGAATATGGGACACCGACTGCCAAACATATCATATCAATGTACTGGAGATGTTGGCAGTCAGCAGGGCCCTTCATCACTTTGTTCATTCAGTAATAGACCAAACAGTTCAAATCAGATGCGACAATGCCACAGTAGTGGCATACATCAACCATCAAGGGGGCACACGATCGAGCCAGCTGTATCTCCTCACGTGGCAGTTGCTCAATTGGTGCATAACACAAAGAATTGCGCTGACGGCAATACATATCCCAGGCGAAGAGAACTACCTAGCGGACGCATTGTCACGGAGGAAGATTGTCCCAACAGAATGGACATTACTCCCGAGCGTAGTACAGTCAATTTTCTGCAGATCGACCGGCCTCACATAGACCTGTTCGCAGCAGCAAACAACAATCAGCTGCCGGTTTATTGTGCTCGGGGTCCAGACCCCAAAGCATGGCACATAGATGCTTTATCGATACGATGGGACGGCATCCTTGCATATGCCTTTCCTCCAATATCACTAATTTCAAATGTTAACCAAGATCGAGCAAGAGAACTGCAAGATCCTGCTCATAGCCCCATTCTGGCCCCGCCAACCGTGGTTTGCCAGACTGGTAAAACTTCTAGTCTATCGGCCAATAATTCTCCCCCATCGGCCGGACATCCTGTTCCAACCAGTATCGGGATTTCTTCATCCGGCTCCGAAGGATCTCCACCTGACATGCTGGACATTGTCAAGAGATCTCTCCGAGCAGCTGGCCTTTCGCAGGACGCAGCAGCAATCGCTGCACACAGTCATAGACCATCGACCTGGAAGGTCTACAACAGCAGATTACACCATTTTTTCAAATGGTGTAAACGACAGAATCATGATCCTACCATTGCTTCTTTAACAACAATAGGGATTTGGTCCACCTGTTTAAGAGCAACCTAGCAAGCACCACAATACAAAATTACCGTTCAGCTATTGCAGCAATCCACAAAGGATTCCCAGATGGATCATCTATATCAAACAACCCGGTAATAGCCCAACTCATCCGGGGAATGTTTATACAACGACCCCCAGTGCGCAAACTCATTCCATCCTGGGACCTGTTTCAAGTGCTATCCGCACTGTCTGAGACTCCCTTTGAACCATTGGCCCAAGCCTCGCTGTTGCAACTGTCTATCAAAGTGGCTTTCCTACTAGCAGTAGCAACCACCAGACGCCGTATCGAATTGTGCGCTCTCACGATCGAGCCAGGACACATTCGATGGGAACCAACTGGTGTACGGCTGATCCCAAATACGGAATTCTTAACAAAAAATCAATCGGAGACTTTTTGCCCACCAGATATATTTGTTCCGGACATTAAGTCTTTTTCGGCTGTAACAGCAGACAAATTTTGGTGCCCAGTTCGGGCACTGAAGTGGTACATTAATCGCACTAAACCACTTAAGGGGACCACAAACAGCTATTTATTACGTCAGTGTCACCATATCGATCAGCGACACAAGACACAATTACCAGGTGGATAGTGACAGCCATTCGTTCAGCCACGAATGAATGGCCCACTCAGTCAAATATAACAATTCGTGCGCATGATGTCAGGCAATGGCAACATCATGGGCCTTTTTTAAGGGTGTTCCCCTTCAAGATATAATACAGGCAGCATGCTGGAAGTCGCAGAACACCTTCACAAGCTGCTACCTCAAAGATGTTATCCAGTCTGAAGGTAGAACAGGACGGACAGTCTTGACAGCAGCCAGAACATCTGCTAACAAGCACGACCACCATCCTCAAGGACCACAGTAGAAGACAGACACACTGCATTGGTGAGTCTTGTCACTTAAATTTGATAACTTAGTAGGACGCCACTGCAGCAAGGCTACTATAGATGAGCTTCACTATAGAGATGTCCATTGCAGTGACGTCACATACATTGAATGTATAGTGTAATACTGTCTATTTCACGTAAGACCATGGGCCGAGTTGGGTTTTTTGTGTTCATTCGTCTTCACCTAGGTACTCAATAAAAATTTGCATAAAACCAAAAATTTATTGTTGACTAAAAAAGGAATTTTCCCCCCTTAAAAAAGTTGCCTTTAGGAAACTTTTTGAGGAAAATTGTACTGCTGGGAGATTTTTTTGGAAGAGTGACAGGGGCCCCCTTTTCGACCACCAGACACGCTTTGTTATATGACCCTTTTTCCCCGCCAATCAGCACCTCGAGACAGAATTTATAAATTTTTTTTTTCCCAGGGCTTTCGAGAAATTTCCAAAAAACCCTCGTCGATATGATTTGTTTTTGATTTGAATTTATTGGGAAAAAAAAGATAAAAAGCACAAGAAAATTACAAAAGACCAAAAAACATACCATATTTCACTAGCTGCCTTCGGGGCCCTTTGGGACGGGGTTTGGGAGTAAACGTTAAAAACCCGCGTTCGATCAACATGGCGGAAACTGAGCGATCGCCCAAAAAATCGCATTGTAAATGAATTTACATTGTGATCCGGGGATACGGTGTTTCCAGACCAAAAGCTGGTCTCGATTGATTAATTTCGAAAAAAAGGGAAGGTTCGGGAGGGTGGGGGTTTATGCTTTTTAAAAATTTCCCAGAGAAAATTTCTGCAAAAACTTTTCCACGGTCATGACGGCGGTGAGAACCAAGGCCAAGATTCGGGTGTTGGACAGACCATGGAGGAAGCCCCTCCGACAGATTAAATAGCCCAGCATGTTTCGATGTCCGTCTGGGGGACTCCCAAAGAGTAAAGGGGGGGAAAAATGTTAACTGTTAGTGTTTTTTCTCAGCCTGTTTCACCAAGAAAAACACACTTTTCCCGCCGCAGAAGAGACAAAAAATGACTCCGGGAACTTTAAGATATAAAGGGGAACGTAAGTTACTTTTAAAAGGGGGATGATTAACCCCCCTTTTTAAATGTTTATTAGAAATTTGCTAATCAGCAAATTATATGCCTAACCCGAAACCAATTTTAAAAAAAAAGAAAAAAAAGAAAAAACAGAAGAATTTCCACCCATTTTGTTTTTCCCAGACTTATTTATTTATTTATTAAAATTTTTTTTGTTTATTAGTTATTTTTAAACAATCTTTTGGAATTTTTATTGATGCTTTTTTTTTAATTTTTTATTGAAATGGTATAACGTTAAACATTGTTCCATTTCCAACCAACGTTTTATCTAGTTTTTTCAAACTATAAATTATATTTATTGAATTTTCCCCAAACAATATTCAAAAACAATATTTATCTAATTTGGGATCAAAATTACACCAAATAAAAGTCTAAAAAAAAAGTGTTCACTTCATTTTCCCAACATTGAATTAAGTCTTTAAAAAAAAAATGCCAATTTAAATTCAGTTAAAAATTAAAAAAATGCAAATAAATTGGGGAAAAAGGAGTACGAGCAAAATTATGAGAAATTATGGTTCCAAAGGTTCATGCGACATGTCGATTAAAATTTTAACCCGACATTTATTGAAATATATTTCTTTCTTTTAATTATTACATTGAAATTTTTATTATTATTATATAAAGGTTTCCCAAAAGTATAAAAATATAAGAAAATTTTTTCAGTTGATGGTAAACTTGGCCCCCCCCACCTTTTTTTTTTTCTGGGACCATACAAATGGTTGCAGTGGGGCATTGTTATGTTATGTTTCTGAAAGTCCATGCACTTTATAATTTTTTCCCACACTTGATTTTTTTTTAAATAAATAAATAAAAAAAAAAAAAATAATAATTTAATATCATTTAGTAAAAAAATTTGGGCAGATTTAGAGTCAAAAGGGGAGGGGACCCCCCCGTTAAGCTTTTCCAAAAGTATTAATTTAAATTGGTTTTTTTTTGTATCTCTTATGCCCCTCATTTAGATCAACCCCCAAAGCAGTTGCTGATCATAAACGACTAGTAAGCAGTGATGATGACAAACCTTTGTTGAAAAAGGGAATTTACTGCCATCCAGTGCGGGACCTCCCATCTCAAAAACAACACAAAAAATGGAAATGGTTTTCAGTTATTTGGGGGAAACCGAATCCCAAAAAAATTTTGGGAAATTTTCCCGGTTTGGGGAAATTAAAAAATTTTGTAAAAACACAAAAAATACCCTGAATGTAGGCCTATAAAAAAAAATAAACACAATTTTCCCAAAACAAAAGCCGGCAAAAAAATTATTGTTAGGCAAATGTTATTTAAAAATTTTTCTTCATTTTAAAAAAATCGAGATTTCCCTTTATTTTGTTTTTGGTTTAAAAAACTTAAAAAAGTCGTTTACGGGTAATTAAACCCAAAAAAAGGGAACCCGGAAATGACTTTTTTGGTCGGTTTTCTCCCCGGCACACCCTTTTAAATGACGCGGAAACCATTCTGGGGTAGACACAAACAAGCTCTCTGTTCTCAAACCAGGCCAACTGATTGTATAGAAATTTAAAAATCCACCATGACTAAAATTCAAGTACCATAAAGACTATAATGTTTTTTGTTGCAAAGACTCTCTGGGTATCTGACCCAGAGAAACAAACGGGAAACAAAGACACTAAGAAACCGCCATTCTACTCAAAAATACAGGGAAATTGACATTTAAAAAAGAATACAAAGATTTTATTTATTTAAAAAATTTTTTTTTTTTTTAAATTTATTGGGGGGGGGAAATAATCCGGGATTCGGAAATTAACCCAAATTTGTTTTTTTTGATAATCTGGATGTCCAAATGTTTATTCCCAAATTTTGCATGTTTTTACAAAAAAACGGGGTGTCCTTTTAGCAAACAGGGCGTCAAAAAGACACCCAGGTATTGTTTAACAATAGAAGCCTTTTTTTTAAAATGTTACTTATTGGGCCCAACATTTGTGCAAGGAAAAGTTGGGGGCTTGAGTTCATAACTTTGTCATTGGGGTGCTCAAGGAAAATAACATGTGAAAAAAAAATTGTTACGGGAAAGGAATGGGGTTGACACTCAAGGGGGAAAAACAAGTTTAAATTAATTTAATAAGGGTCCTTTTAAAGGAATTTAATTCCCCAAAGAAAAGGGGGAAGGGGGGAAAAAAACCCATGACTACAAAAAGAAAAAGGTTAAAAGGGAAAAAAATTTTAATAAGGGTTTTTTAAAAAAGGGAGTGAATCCACTTTGCCCCCCATGTTATCTGTATTCATAAGTTTTAATAAAATTAAAAACAAGCCCAAAAACTTTAACCCACTTTTTATAATTATATGAAATTTGGGAGTTTTTTTGAAAGTTTTGTTTGAAAACAGAAGAAAAAAAGGTTAGACATTTTTTCATATAAAGAAAGAATTGTTTTATGTAACTTATTATGAGAAGTTTTCTGACAGGTCTAAATAATATACCTTTATAAAGTCTTTTTAAAATGGAATTTATCCATTGGGATGAAAGTATTTTGTCCCCTCACTTGTAATGGTTTTTGGGGGTGATATTTTTGAAAAAACTGAATGGGAAAAAAGGGTTTAAAAGGGGCAATTTTTTTTTAAATGTAAAACCCAACCTGCCCCCAAATCATGGTTCCCCCATCAATAAAATTTTTAAGGAAAATTTTACCCCGAATGCCACTTTTTACATGGGAGAAACACCCAAAAATAATATGAAGTATTTTCCTGAAGTTTAAATTTTTGGACTCCCAAATGAAGAACATTTTTTTAAGAGGTTTTTTACACTAGATCCCATGGTCAATACCCAAAGGAAACCACAAATACCCCTCGCGTACTGTGGTATAATGTCTTTTCCCAGTTTTTGTGTATTGGGGCGAAATGGTTAACAATAAAAAGGGGGGCGAAATATATGGGGGAAATAGTTTTGGGGCAACTTTTTTAAACATTTGTGTAAAAAAACCAAATCGCCCCAAAACATCGTCCAAACCCAATCCCCCCTAACTTTAAGGGGGTCAAAACCCTCGGAGAAAAATTTTTTGAGGGGAAAAATTGAAACTTTGTAAAGATTTCAATAAGCACTGTGTGGGGAATTAGTATCAAGACCCAGAGGAGAGGGGCAAACTTCACTTTCAAAGGATTTTCCTACGGGGCCCATGGGTCTAGTATTGTGTGTATATATATATAAAACATTGTATATATTTATGAGTAAAGGTTGAACCGGATACTTATGTACGTGACCCCCCCAATTATTTTTTTTTTTACACACTTATCTGGGCATCCCACCGCCATAATACGGTGCAAATTTCATGCGGGGTAGTTTCAGGAAAGAGAGTGACGTAGACCTCCCCCACAGTAGTGTGGGGGGGTTCAGAACGAAATTTCCTGTAGAGCACCCCTCCCTCCTCCCCCACTATACTGATGTTGGGCCTTTGTGGCAACGAGAAAAGAGGGACGATAGAGGGGGAGGGCCAGGGCATTGGGGGTAGGCCTTTTTTAAAAATTTTAAGGAAAAAACCCCCGGTTTGGGGGGAAATATGAAAATGTAGTATTTTCCCACAGGTAAGTATTCGTTCAGAGACCCCACCCACACTACTGGGGGGGGGAAAAATTTATTTATGGAAAAAGGTAGCATCATCAGTTTTACCCCAATTAGTGAAGTTTCACCCTTACAAAATCGACTATATTTTTTTTTTTTTTTTTTAAATTTTTTTTTTTATTATTACTAATCCGGGGAAATTCCCTTTTAATCTGTACATTAATCTTTTCCCTAAAGAGAAGTTATTTACAAAAAGTAATTTAACAAAAAATTGACCCTTTTAACAAAGACTAATTTATGATGCAGCGTGATAAATTCATTTTTTAATAAAAATTTTATATTTTTTAAAAAATAATTATTTTCTAAAATGCCTATTTGAGAACGATTTATTTCCCTTTTCCCAAAGGAGAAAAGGAAGTTCACCGTTTCCCAAAAACAAAATTGCTGTTAAATTTTGGGAAAACAGGAATTACCCCTGACATGCATGTAAATTATTTTATATGTGACGTGTTCTCCGAAATGGACACTTTTGGGCAGGTTATAAAAATTGAGTTAGTTATTGATTAGGGAAAGGGGAGATCCTCGGGCAAACAATGATACCTTTTTTAAAACTGACCCCCAAAAGCGGAGTTACGAAATTTTTAGGTTTGTCTTTAAAAAATTACAAACGGAGATAATCGATTTTAAAGTTAAAAGTTTATTTGGTATGTTTTAAGAAATTTAACTTTCAAAGATATTTTTGTTCCCTAGCAACAGGCATATCAACATATTAATATTTTAAATTGCTTTTTTAAAGGGTTACCTATTAATGAAATGACTTGTTGGGGAAAAAAAAAACAACTGGCAAAGTTGGAAAATTTTTCCCTTATTTTGAAACCAAATTAAAAAACAAATTATTTTTCTGAACTGACATCCCCTTTTCAAAACCGGAAAAAACTTGTACTTATCAATAAATTTTTTAATCTGAAATTTCCCACAAGATGTTATAAACATTATAAATATTGATAATTACAAAAAAACTCAAATTCCACAAAAAACCCCAGGCATTTTTTTTTGTTCTTTTTCTCAGTTCCGAGTTTGCCCAAAAGTGTCTGTTTTCGGAGAACACGTCAAAATTTTACCCCCGGGATAGCCTGGTGCAGTATGGATTTTTTTCCCGATATTGTTTCATCTATCAGGGTTTGAAACATAAAATTTTTTGTCGACTACGAAAAAATTTCTTTTCCCGGGGGTTTAACCCGATAAAAATTACTGGTTCTTTTTTTATTTCAATAATGTATCATGTCTCAATAAATGTAACATGGTAACTGCAAAAAAAACATTTCAATTGTTTGTATTTGTTTTTTAAAAGGGGGGTACAGTCGGGTTTTGGGCCCTAGCCAGGCTGGGGAAAGGTAGGGGTGTCCCCCACCCACGTACGGCAAGATAAACCATTAAAATTTTATTGAGTCGTTATAGAACCCACGAAAAACAGCCAGTATTTGAAACCCTCCAAATACTGTTGCACCCCGTCACCCCCCCCCCGATCCACCCTGATCTGAAACTCAAAGATTGATTCCCCATAGAACCGGGGGAAATTGCCCCCCCCCCCCCAAGGTTTCCCCAAACCATTTTTGGGTTTCTCAGGGGTTTCTTTGGGTTAAAAACCCGTCCCTAATATGCCAAAAGTGACCAACGATTTTTTCAATTTTAAGTTTTCCCGCCCATTAAATTTCCCGGGAAGAGACCTACCATTGTATCTAACCCAAATGCAGGGTTTCCTTATAGTTTTGAGATAGAGATGCATTCAAAACGAATGTCTAACTGGTTATTTTTAGTTTTGGAAAAGTGCCCAAAACCCGCATTGGTCACTATGCCAACTTAATCGGGGATTTACCTGGAAAAATTAAAGGACGAATAAAAAAAAAAAAATAATAATAATAATAATAATAATAATAATAATAATAATAATAATAATAATAATAATAATAATAATAATAATAATAATAATAATAATAATAATTAATAATAATAATAATAATAATAATAATAATAATAAAAATTAATAATAATAATAATAATAATAATAATAATAATAATAATAATAATAATAATAATAATAATAATAATAATAATAAAAATAAAAATTAATAATAATAAAAATTAATGGGGATTTATATACCCAAAATTTTCCCACCAAACTGGTGCCAAGGGGTTTATGTTTTTTTCCCCAGCCAAACTTTTAAAGGGGTACCCAAAATGATCATCAGACTTTCAAGGGGGAACATGGAATCGATGCCCCAGTTTTAGATGAAAAAGGACTGCTGCAAATTACTGGCTCTTTTAAAGCAGCAGCAACGGTAATATGACTTCATCGTGGGGGAATTATTTTGTCCCCGAGTTAATCTAAAACAAGCCCCCGTTTCCCATGTCCTGTTGATCGTGAATACTCCCCTTTTAAACTGGGAAAAATTTCCACACTTTTTTTGATAATTTTTTATTTGCTCTTTAAGAAGGACAAAAAAAATTTTACAGTCCACAAAAAAAAATTGATAGTTTGTACAAATCATTACCTAAATTTAAAAAATTATTTATTACGTTTTTTAAAAGGGTTTTAAAAATTTTAAAATTTTTTAATTTTCAAAACCGAAATTTTGAGTTCAAAGAATGTGCAAAATATCTTACCTTTTTGGTTACTCTGAATGAGTAAGTTTCCCAAGAAATGTGATTAGATCCCCAAAATAAAAAAACAACTTGTTTTTAACGCAAACCCTTTCCCAAAATGGAGTGAAAAAAACACAAGCCCGAAAATCTACTGTGAAGAAAAAGGAACATCGCTTGGCGGTAACACGAAATATCGAATACCCAAAACCCCTTTTTTATTCGATTACGATATCGAGAACCGGGGGTTTTAAATATCAGAAAACCGTTTAAAAAAAATATACCCGGTTTAAAAAAAAAAATCGACATTGTGAGTCAAGTCAGAAATTCCTTGGAAAAAAATTAGAACAGTTTTTTAGTTTTTTGGTGAAAGGAGAAAAAAAAAGGAACTATTCAGAAGACATTCACGCCTAAAAAAACGAATTTGCGAAAGGACGCTTGTAGGGGGGTATCCCCGTGGTTATCGGTTCTTAAAAAATTATGAGAATAAAAAAATAATCGAGATTTTAAATTCAAAAACGAAAATATATTTGCTGACATATTGGGGATGAAAAATCGATATCGCCCAGTTTAAAAACATCATATTGTCCCCGTCTGTCCCCCCTTTGACCAATCGGGTTGGTTATGTAGGTCCGGAAAGTTTTTCAAAATATGAAGTCAGAAACTCACCAGTGAATAAATTTTTAAAAAAGTCAGTTCGGCAGTACTTTAATCAAATATTGTTTGTTGACTTTTTTTTTAAATTTCACTTTGGGGAGGATATAAAAAACACCTTTCCGAGCCATAAATTGATTCAGCGTGCCAATCAAACGGCACGGGACGGACCAAAATGAGGTACAACCCCATGAAATACTGAAACTGTTGCTACCCCGTACATCGGACACCCTTTTTTCCATGGTAATGTGGTCTTATATGGCCCCTGTAGGTTTAATGAGAAACCCAATCTAATTTAGCCAGTTTAGGGACCCATCAACCAACGGCTCATTATTTTAATGAAAAAGCGAAACCATTTTTTAAATAGCTAAAAGGGGCAAATTTTTTTTAAAGTAAAAGCCACTCTGATTCGATTGAAAATACAGAAAAGGCTACCAATTCCCCTTTTTTATACACTACAAATTTTTTACTTTTACCCCCCCCAAAAAAGATTTTCCCCGCCATATAGTCTTTGGGGAAAATTTTTTTTTACATTAAGGGGTAGTCTTATTAAAGCCGTTTTCCTCAATGTTTAACTTTGGGAAGCAGATTTGTATTTACTGAGTTAACGCAAGACAAACAGTTTGAGTTTTATGTTTAGTGCTTGAAATCCATATCGATGAATTATTAAAACACAAAATTTCACGAGGACTTATTTTTGACACAAATTTCCTTCGTATTTTTAGTATTTGTTTTTAAAAATGTCCCCTTAGAGCGGGGTGTTTTCCATGCCCCCCTTATTATTAGGGGTGTCGCCCTTGCAAAAGCGTCCGTCAGTTTCCCCCCGGGCCCAGGGGGAAACCGAGCTTGAAAAAGTCCTCATAAGGAGTAACATCAGGGTTGGGATCGACCCCTCGGGGAAACAACGGTATTCCCACGGGGTTCAGCACGGCGGAAGAACCCGGGTCGCGGGGCGCGAGAAACCACGTCGTCGTCGGAGTCCACCCAACCCCCGTCCCACGGAAAGTCCGGGGACGTTATCACCGGATCTTTTGGGATGAGGTGGATGATGATGGCCTAGGGTCGTCGTCGCCCGGACATGATAAATTTTGGGGCCCCTTTGTCCTTTTTTCACATGTTCTTGGTCACCGTATCGGGGGGGTAAGCCCCCTCCACGGGGGGGATTGTCCGCGAGGTTCTTTTTTGGGGGCCGGTAAACCCGCAGAGCCCCCGGGACGGACGGCGTTGGGCCAGAAACCCGGCCCCGAATGTCCGGGGATTTTGTTCGTCGTCTTCGTCATCACCGCGGTCGCTGATTGTGGACCCCGTTGTCCGACGTCGACCACTGGGTTGTCGTCGGCATCGGGGGGCGAAAGCGATGGTTTTTGTTTCATTTTTCGCTGAGTGCGATTGAGGAAATGCCCCTGTTGTTGCTCTGCCCCTTTAGACCTGCCCAACCCCGGGGTTTAAACCCGCCTTCCACCCTTCTTCTTCACGTAGAGTCCCGATTTTTTGGCCATTTTTTTTCTCCTCTTTCGGCCCATTTATCGTGCTCTGCCTGAATTTGCCATTTTTCGACCCTCTTATCTGCATCGTCGGGGCCTTTCCCCGCATCTTCTTCCCCCTTTGTTTCTACCCTTGCCGACTGCTGGGCGACACGTCGTCAAGAAACGCCAGGAGGGGTGGTTGTTCTCGGCGGCCAGGTCCTTGGCGGTCCGGTAGTCGCTGTTCAGAGCCCAGAGAAACCAAATGAGCCCCGGAAGGTCACGGTGTCAGGTTTAGAGAGGGGCATAGGGGAGTGCTGTGTGCCCCCTGGGCGTCCAGAGGTCGGGGTTCCCCCTGGGGAGACAACAAAACCAAAAATAAAAAAATGAAACAGGGTTTTTTTAAGGGGGGTTCCCAAAAGGGTTTCAAAATTTTGGGCCATAGAATGCCCCCAAAGCAATCTAAGACATTTTGTCAAAAATTTAAAATGCAGAATTATAAAGTGTCCTTCCCCCCTTTTTTTTTCAAGATACGCCTATATGATTGCTGGGAATTTAAAATTTTAAAAATAGTCCAATTGTTTTTTAAAAATAATAATAATAATAATAATAATGATGATGATGATGATGATGATGATGGGTGATGATGATGATGATGGGTGATGATGATGATGATGATGATGATACGGGGTGATGGAGGAAAGATGATGATGATGATGATGATGATGATGATGATGATGATGATGATGATGATGATGATGATGATGATGATGATGATGATGATGATGATGATGATGATAGATGATGATGATGATGAGATGATGATGATGATGATGATGTGATGATGATGATGATGATGATGATGATGATGATGATGATGATGATGATGATGATGATGATGATGATGATGATGATGATGATGATGTGATGATGATGATGATGATGATGATGATGATGTGATGATGATGATGATGATGATGATGATGATGATGATGATGATGATGATGATGATGATGATGATGATGATTATGATGAAGATGATGATGATGATGATGAACAACATGAACAAGATGAATATGATGATGAAGAAGATGAAGAAAATGATGATAATGATGATGATGATGAGGATGATGATGATGATGATGATGATGATGATGATGGATGATGATAAGATGATGATGATGATGATGATGATGATGATGATGAGATGATGATGATGATGATGATGATGATGATGATGATGATGATGATGATGATGGGGTGATGTGATGATGATGATGATGATGATGATGATGATGAGATGATGATGATGATGATGATGGGTGATGATGATGATGATGATGAAAGATGATGATGATGATGATGATGATGATGATGATGATGATGATGATGATGATGATGGGTGATGATGATGATGATGATGATGAAAAAGAAAAAAGATGGGGGGTGGGAAAAAAAAAAAAAGAAAAGATGATGATGATGATGATGGGAAAAAAAGATGATGGGAAAGGTTTTTTGGGAATTTTATATAGCGCAAAAAAAAAGTATCCAAAAAAATTTTGGGGGCTTTAAAGGCGCCCAAAATTTTCCCCTTAAATTTCCCCGCTCATCAGGCACATAAATCATTCCTAAACCATCTCGCCCCCCGGGGGGTATACTAATTTGCCGTTTTTGGGGATATAGGGAAAACAAAAAAACAACCAAATCCCGCCCTCACAGGAAACCCCTTTACCCCCGGGGGGAGAGAAGAATTATGGTAAAGTGTCTTGCTCAAGGGGCACAAGTGCCAAAGGGGCGCGGTCGATTCGAACAATTCTGACGACTCAGCCATCAGAACACAAATCCGATGCACTAAAAAAACTTATTTGGGATAAGCGATGATCAATTTTTCCCATAGAGAAATTTTTTCGATAAAACACGAGAAATCATTTTAGTGTTAATTTAGAACGATTACAGGAATTATATTGGCATTTTTTTTTATTGAGACATTATTTAATTGGGGCGATTTTAATAAGAAATATCAAATTTAAAAAAGGGATCATGAATTCCCTCATAATTTCCCTATTTTGGGTTATTACTTATAAGCTAATTACCAAAAAAGATATTTATCTTTTAACTGCACTATTAAATTGAAATTAATTTGGCATTTTACCACCATTAAAAAATTTTTTAAACAGCTTAAAGTTACAGTCCAAAAGATAAAGGGCACAGACCCTAATTAGCAGGATACGATTAATAACCCCTTAAGTTTTTTTTGATTATGAAAAAAAGCTGTTTGGTACTGTTCAGTTGCTTGAAAACCACTTTATTTTATTTTATACACTACTTAAGACCCTTTAAAGTGCCTGTGTTTTGAAGTCAATGTTCTTTTCGTTCTTTCTCGGGGTTTCAAACACGATCGATGAAATCAGATTAAATGATCATTTACCTGTTACCGTAAAGTCCAGTTTAGAGCATGTTGCAGTACTTTGGCCAGTGAGGGATGTTTCTCTTTGCTAATACCGGGGGGATCTTGTCTGAGGTTATTCCGGAAAAATTAAACCCCAACAATAAAATTTTTTGGTAGATACATATTTCGACATTTTTATCTTCTGTAATAAGGGTGCAAAAAATGACATTTTTCCAAAAAGGGGTATTATAACTAAGAATAACCCTGTGGTTTTTTCCGGCAATTTCTGGAAAATTTTAGTTTTTTATTGAACATTGATAATTTCTTTTTTTGAAAGGAAAAAGATACTTTGAAAATTTTTAAATTTTCTCGTGTATAAGAAGAGAAATGCTATCTCATCGGGGGGGGAGATCACCTGTTGAAGTGTGATCTGTTTGGGAAAAATGTTTTTATTGTTGTGCAGTAAAAGTGAATAATTAGAAAGGAAGATGGGAGGTGCTGTGGGTTTGGGGTTATTCGTAACCCCCGTCACGCACCATTTCCCCCTGCTCCGATAAAATGGGTTTGTTCGATCAAAATTGCTCGATCGCCTTTGGGGTCAGATAAGAATTTTCCAGAGTGATTTTTCCCCACTGATAGTTTTCGTAGCTTGCGTCTGGTTTTGATCTCGGGTTTTTTGTTATTCAGGGTCTTGACTTTTTCGCAGCCGAGCCCATTTATTTGTATTATAATATATTGATTTGATGTCCCATGGTTTAACTTATTGGTTTCCTAAGAAAGGGCACTGTTTCTAAATTATGTTAATGAGTATCATTAGGGGGTTTGTAACAGGCGGGGGGACTGCAGGTTCCAAAGTAAACAGAAAAAATGTTATAAAATATATTGATTGTTCGGTGGGGGATTTAGTGGGTTGTCGGGGGTGAGAAGATTATATATTCACAAAATAGTTGTTAGAAGTTGGGTTTTTCAGAAACAAAAACCAAAAACCCCGTGACGGGGCCTACCAATATTAAAGGGCAAATGTCACGATCAGAGCAGACTTTCAAAGGGGATGGAATCCGGGTCCTACTCTTTTAAAGTAAAAAAGTGAAAATCGCTCTTTTAAAGAGCTATATGGCGGACAAGTCTTTTTAAATGGATAAAGAGAAAAATTTTTATAGTGTATAAAGAGTGAATTGGTAGCCTTTACTGTATTTTTTTAATCGAATCAGCGGGGGGTTAATTTAAAAAAACTTTGTCCGTTTTAGCTCTTTAAAAGAGTGGTTTTTCCTTTTACATTCAGAGAGTAATTTTTGAACACAGGATTTAATATTACTGGCTCATTTATGCTGCAGCAAAAGACCATGTGGGGGATTATTTTCAAATTTAAAAAAGCGAAAAATTTTTGTTAAAATTGTTTTTATAGTGCGTACACTTCCCGGTGATATATTCATTCATTATGTGGGAGTAATTTGATGTATAGATTAATAAGGGGAATAACTGGGCCGCAAGATGATATTGTTAGGATGTAAAAACGAATTGTTTCAAACACATCGGAGTGCCGTTTATGGTTGAGATGTTTATTGTATCAGATACCGTAGGGGTCCTGATGGCTGAGTCTTTGAATGTGGGTTTGAACCACGACCGTGGTGCTTTTTGTCGATGAGCAAAGGGGAAGAGCAACTAGTTTTACATGTGAGGGTGATTTTTTTTACCATTGATTGCTTTTCCACCCAGGGGGAATGGGGACAATGGTGTAAATTGTTTTTTGTTTTTAAGCTACTGAGGGCCCCGGTAGCAGAGTGATGCGTCCCCACCAAAAATTTATTGACCAAACCCAAAAAATCTCACATTAAATTGACATCGAACCTTTTTTATGTTGTGTTCAGGTAACAATTTTTTGTTGTGGTCATGTTTTTTTTTTATAATTTTGTTTACTTGACCGAAAAAAAATTTGGGCCCCCCTTCTTCGATTTTTTAAATTTCCGCCCCGCACTGGTTCCCGACAAAGACCCATTGAAAA
This sequence comes from Zoroaster sp. YZ-2022, assembly GCA_029582265.1. NCBI lineage: Eukaryota > Metazoa > Echinodermata > Asteroidea > Forcipulatida > Zoroasteridae > Zoroaster > Zoroaster sp. YZ-2022. Next base: position 47,830,510 of record CM055819.1, read on the forward strand.
ACCAATTTTGAAATCCACGAAAAGTACCAGCGGGCCTTTAAACCAGCGAAAAGGGGTGACGTAAACCCATGAGCACCCGAGAGTAAAACAGAAGACGCCATGTTACTTCCGTGTATATTATAAGGTTTTTTATGCGTCAGCAGAGGCATGAAGTTTTTTTGAAGTTTTTTTTTCGACGGGTTTTGTGTAACAGAAAAATGCCGACTTCAAAGGGTTTTTGGTGAAATAGAAATAGTATTAAGAACCAGAGACCTTTTTTTCAATTTTCCCCGGGGTCCTGCGATATCAAAGGAATGGGTGAAATTCGTGAAATACACGAAAGGATTTCCCCCCCTTCATGCCAAAATTCCCCGGATCCGCCCCGCCGATATTTTCCTGTTTTTATCACTTACCCGGCCCCATGTATTTAATCTTTATAATCTTTCGTTTTTTACTTTAGGTTATTTTTTTTTATTTTAAAGGGGCCCGGGGGCATTTTATTCAAATGGATTGAGTGTCGTGGCCGAGGGTCTAGCGACCGAACCCAAGTTCTGGTGTTGCCAGCAGGGGTGGGGTTTGAGCCCTTGACACTTGTGTCCTTGAGCAAGGTACTTAACCATAATTGCTTTGTCCTTTTGGATGGGGTAGGAGGGGCCCGGGGTATAAGCACGAAGGGGTTGTCGGGGGTTCAGCACTGAAAATCCCTGGTGTTGCACAGAGGTGGGTTTGGGGCCCCGGCCCCAAAACCTGTGTCCCCGAGCAAGACACTTAACCATAAGCTTCTCCCCCAGGGGTTTAAAAGGGACCTGTGAAGGCAGAGATGGTTTGCCCTATATGCGCCGAAATGGCAGCAATTGAGCTGTATAATTCCCCAGAGCTGAGATGCTTTCAGGGAAAGATTTATGAGCCTTATGAGCCTTATGGGGCAGGGATAATAAAAATGCGCCTTGGCCCCTTTAGTTGGTGGATACGGGGGCGCCTATAAATCTTAATTTTTAAATTTTTATTTTAAAACATGTCTTTTTTTATTTTTTTTTTAATATTTATTTAAGACAGAATTAATGGCCTGTGGACATTTATTGTTATTCTATTTTGTATTTTACAATTTATTGCCACTGAACCCAGAACAAGTTTTTAAATTTTATAGGCAGAAGTACATGAGATTTTCCAACAGAGATTTACAACATTAAACTTTTTTCACACTTTCCCCTTTTTTTGATGCAAAGCCAAAAAAACCCAATTGAATTAGCTTTTTAAACCAAGAAAATCTGAACCTGCTCAGCAGAGAGTTATGCTGATTGTAAGTTTTTTCCCGGGGAAAAAGCAGCAAGTTGGGAAAAGAATTTCAAAGGATTTTGGGCTGGTTTTAAAAGAAGGATGGCCAAGTTCCAAAAAAAGTATGCAGGGTTTTGATTAAGTTGTTTTGTCAATAAACTTTTTTGGTGTTGGCTTTTCAAAAAACAACTATTTTGTTCCGTTTTTTTTTTTTACTTCCCCCTTCTTTTTTCTCCCTTTAAATCTTCTCACATCGAAAGTGCAAGCAACAATTTCCCCAACCTTGAAACTTCCCCATATAAAGACCTTTTTCATGTAGATGAATCTAAAATTGTTACGTAACGTCATCAGGTATCAAATTCAAGCCCTTTAAGTTTTAAAATGACCCCCATTTTGGTTATATCAAAAAAAATACTAAAGCTATGATGTTCAAAACTGGGGGTCCTGATTGCCGCTTAGAACATTTGAAAAGTTAACGTCAAAATCGTTCGACATTTGCTTCCGGTCGTACCCCAAAGGTCAAAGTTTTGATTTTTTTTTCTTCAAAATTTTTTTCTGGGCCCAAATCCCATTGACTTAAACACACCAGACACTTGTGGTTCTGGGGCCCATTGTTTTCAAAACCGCAGAGACCGGGTCGTTATCTACTGAAAAAAGCTGGCGGTCTTTACGGGGCGTTTTGGGGGTCAACAGGCTAAAGCTCGATCTTGCAGGATAAAAATATTTTATAGATGTGTGGGCTGTTTAAGCCAAAACGGATGCGCCCAAAATTTCTAAAAACCCTAGACGTATTAACTTTACCGCAGTTTTTTTGTACGAATGAAAGGGGTTTAAAAGCCCAAAAGAAAAATTTTTTTGAAATGAGAAAGGGAACTTACTTTTTGAAAAAAAATTTTAAGTCCCTTTTTCCCAAAATCCCAAAATTTATGGGGAAATGTCACTTCCCGAACACCTTGAGTTTGTTCAATAAACCTGAATTTTAGTTTAATTTTGGGGAAATTTTTCCTCAAAAAAAAACTCAATTGTTGGTTGCAAAAACATATTTTTCCTTTAAAATTTTAAAGTACCAAGGGCTTGTAAAATTTTTCGTTCTTGGCATCTTTCTGCCATACCGAATTTGTAATGGGGTTTTTTCCATAGTATTGTTGGCAAATAAAAAAGTTTTTTCACATTGGCTAAATTAATCAACTTTCCCCCCAAAAGACACAAAATGAAATAAACGTAATTGATTCGCCATTGATCATGGTTTTTGAACGCACAAAAAAAATTTGTAACCCCCCCAGATCATTATAACTAGGGAAGAATGTTACCAATTTAAAAAAAAAAAAACAAAACAAATCGGCCTAATCCAGTGGTGGAAGAAAACCCCTTTTTACCGTCCATCGGGGGTTTTGGGGGCGTCCTGCGGGTTGGTCCAAAACATGATGGCAGTGGCACCCGGTTGAAAAAGGCCAAGATAACCCAAAACCTCACCACTTGCCGATATGCAACATGGCGATATTTTTAAAACAAAACAAAAAAATTGGGCAAAATTATAAAATAAGATTTGTGAGGTTTCGGGGGGTATCGATATTGTTTACGTTAAACCCCTGTGAAACTGAAATGCTATAAAAAATTTAAACCCTACCAAAAGGGAATCATGAACAAAGTAAAAAACATACATGTAATGCATGTACAATAAGAAAAGATGCACGTAGGGCAACCAAGGTCATATTTTGTTGTGTGCGGTTACCTGAAGTAAACACCGGTGCTTATTCTGGGCAATCAAAATAATCTGCTTGATATGCAGATCATTAAAAATGCCCTTGCTCTAAAAAAATTAATTGAAATTGATGGACATTGGCTTTTTTTAAAATTCCCGTCAAACCTTTAATCACCCCTTTCTGCAACCTTTAACTGCATTTCTGCCGGGGAGTATGCCCCCACCAAGATCGCTGTTGCAAGCACCCTGGGGGGGGCAGATCGCATCAAAACCAACTGGGGGGATGGTGGGGACCGGTTGGGGGCATCCACGTTGATGCCAGCTGCCGCATCATGTTTTTTTGCAACATATACAGTTTGCGAGCAAAGGCTGAAGAACACAATGTCCACACGAACACCTATTAAAAAAAAAAAAATTTGGAAAATATAATTTTAGTAATTTTTTGGGGGTTTCACATTTTAAAAATTTATCTTTTAAAACATCCCCCCTGCACTGGGTCAAGGACAGGTAACACGAAGGGAAACATTTTCCATGGGCAGATCAAACATTTTTATTGTGCAGGGGTTACAACCTTGATTTTAAAGGGGAAAAACTTTAAAAGTCAATTATGCTTTTAAAACATGGGGTGGTAAAAGACTTGATTTATTTTTAATTTCTTGGGGCAGTGATTACTTTTCCCCCTCATGTCTTCATAAATACCCAATATTGCCAACAAATTAAAAAACGGGAAACATAGTAATTACCCCAAAATTTTCCCCTGTACATGTATTGTAAAAATGTGCAATTGGGACACATGTACATGTGAACTACTACATCAAGTTGTACCCTTTGGGGCTCCCCAAAAGTTCGTTCATGTTTTTTTCAAGAATTTCAAACTTTTTTGTACAGCAGAAACGAAGATCAAACGAAGCATCATTCAGTATTTCATTCCCTGAATCATTTTGGGCTTACCGTCTGTGTTTAGCCGTTCATCATCAGGATTTGGTTCCGTCTTCGGCCTGACGATACCGTCACCGGGCTGGTCAACTTAGGGGCCGCGGGCTCGAACCAAGGGTTTAGCGCCACTTCGGCCCCCCTTTTTGTCATCGTCTTCGCCTTTTCTCCTCGTCTGGGGAGCTTTCCTCATCGCTAGAGCTGACATCACCCTCCTCAAAAGGGCCCATATGAAACCCCTTTCCCCATCTATACTGTGATGTTCCCAATATTCGCTGCTATCGGACATTTTCCGTTTTTCGGTTTTAGAAGATGTCGCTTGTCCGCCGTTGTTCCGCATTGCATGTATGGTAAAAAGCAAAAGTACACACGATCGACTGGGTTTTGCGGGGGGGAACAAAGCGTCGAAATATTGGCCCCCGAGCCTTGGGGGGGCTAACGTCACAAAAGAAGTATTAATTATTCATGAGTTGAGGGCCGGGAAAATGGGCTTTTTTTTGGGGCAAGAACGCCGATCAAATTGATTTTTTTTTTTTTGAAGGAACAAGTTTTATTTTTAAAAAAATAATATGTTAGTAATCATTAAAATTTTCGAACGAAAAAAAAAAATTTTTCATTTTCCGTTGTAGTCAATCTTTTAAGGGAAATTTCATTGCTCAATGAACAGAGATAGGCTATCAAAAAAAAGCGATTGGGTTAACTTTTTCATAAATTGACATTGTTCACACTACATCATTTTTCAGGGTTATTCAAATTTAATTTTTTAGGGCTGGGCCGCAAAAAATGATATTGTTAGGGATGTAACAAAGAATTGTTTTAAACACATCGGAGTGCCGTTTATTTTATTGAACACATAAATGTTTTTCATTATAATGGAAATATATTTTTATGTATTAATACCCGCACCATTTGGGGGGGCGGCCCAGGGTTTTTAGTGCATCGGGTTCAAGTTTTGAGTTGTTTGGGAAAGTGGGTTTCGGCGCTTGTGTACTTTAGCAATTGAAAACTTAAACCCTAATTACTTGTCCTTGGGATCAGCAAAATTTTAGGTCTCGTGGGGTTTTGTAATAACGTAAAAAACATCCGTCAATTTAAAATTGAAAAACGGACGGGCGGACATTTTGTTCGTGGTTGTTTTTAAAGGGGAAAAACCATAGAACCTTCCATTTTTAATTTATTAACCAATTTATTAACCTTAGCCATAGCATAGATTCAACCTGCACGTGAAATTTTGCATAATGTTTTTTTTTGACTTTCATTTCAAAACAATCTCTAAAAAAAATATCAACTTTACATATCAATTCTAAATTAGAAAAAGAAACCCAGAAATGCAGGCATTTATCAAGTACTTTGAAATTTCCGCACCGATATAATAAATGACATGTCATCAAAATTAGACCCAGATTTAACACCGGGGGACAAAAGTAAGAAGAGACTACACGGCAAGAGACCAAGCTTAAATGGGAAAAATCGCTGAATGTTGTTTGAACTTTTTTTTTGCCTTTTGTACCGCAATTGGGTTACACACAGCACTCCAAATTCCAAATTTGTGGGAAAAAAAAGGGCCAAAAGGGCCCGCCGTTTCAATTGTTATTTAATGATTTTGGGGGGTACTTTTGGGAAACACGGGTGCCACTGTGCGCCCTTTTTTTCGTCTGATTAAAATGACCACGTGAGTGTTTTTCTTTAACCAATCAAAAAAACCAACGGTCAAAGTTTTTTTAGTGGAGGGTGTTTTGGGGGGGGGGGACGGTGAAGGGTTTCCCAAAAAATGTGTCTCAAAAAAAAGCAAACAAAAAAAATACCAGACGTAGAATGAGTAACCGGGATAGAAAAATATGTATGGTTTGAAAGAAAACCTTTCCACTTTAAAATGAGACATCAAACGTCCAAATTAAATTTTTTTTACAGAGTTATGAGTACTTTCCCAAGAGAGGGCAAATTGACGATGGGACTAAGTTTTTAATTTTGGCATTGGGACAAATAATTTTTTGCCCCTGTGTGGGTAATTGTTTGCCTACAAAAAAGTGTTTGGAGTAAAAACAATTTAAACACTTTCTTTCTATCAGTTTTGGGGGAAAGTTTACATGCTAAAATTTTTTGCATGAGGACGGATAGTGGGGTTTTGCCATTGAAAAATTTATGTTTAGGAATTGGAAAGGCGTTCAGCCAGTAAAAATGTTTACAAACTGATACCGAAAAGTGGGTTTTCTTCAAAAAGTTTTTTTAATATTATGTAATGTGCTTAATTAACTTGTGCAACTGTGTACTGTCAATTATTTTTTTGTCAAAAATTGATCATGGTTGGGTTCACAATACCCAGCAGAGAGTTTTTGTGTCACGGAGCATCCGTACTGGAAGAGTAAAGGGTTTTTTGATGCATTTATGCAGCGATTCCCCGATCGAGATCCACCCGCAGCCAGCACTATCTGGGGAAACCTGCGAAAGTCTGGGGAGGGTACCAGCCTCAATTCAATCGAGGGGCGTTCCGGGCGACATCGGAAGGGAAAGGTGGCGGAAAAAAAGAATTGGTGGGGGCGCAGCCGGGTGCCAACCCGTATGTCAGTGCGGGCGGAATGGACGGCCCCAACCCCAGCCACGTTCAATCGCATCACTGGCTGGACCCGGGCATGCACCCTACCAAATGCGCGTGCGACATCGGGCGCCACCCCCGGGTTTGCCGAGGTTTAATTTTTTTCCGGGGTCGTCGACCAGCTGCAGGAGTGCGATTTTCCATCATATCGTTAAAATTGGGGTGGGAAACTGAATTTTTCTCGACGGAAAAAATCAATCACGCAATGTTCGAGATTAAGCCCCCAAACAACATCCACCTCCTTTCAATTACGAAAACACAACTTCCAACGTGATAAAGTGAGTGCCCGGGTTTGGGCCCCCCGGGAGTGGCCTATCGGGCAAGGGGTTTTTTAGGGCAACCCCAACCGGGTGGTGTTACCTTTTAGATGTTGAATGATGATGTCATCCCATCCTTTAGGAACATTTTGAGGTTCAGGGGCGAGGTGGGTTTTGGGGGCCTGTGGTCTCCAAAACGGCGCCCGGCTCATCGTCTACTGGCTGTCCGAGACCGCCTTTTATGAAGCGTTCGGAGACCGTTCCAAACGTTGAATCATTTTATGAATGGCCACCGAGATCTCCAGACCCCCCCCGTGTGATTTCTACCTCTGGGGATACTTGAAACCAAGGGTACACGACTTTTCCGGATCTGGGGACTTTCCCCACAGAATAAAACTGAAACGTCCTGGGAGACCCAGATGTTTTTAGGAGAGGATGGGGGACATGGGGGAGACGATGTCGCCCCGGGATCGAGCGAGAGGGGGATGTTGAGGGGGGAAGGGGTGTAATCATCAACAGTTCATCCAATTGGAAAAACCCCCCAAATCTAAAAAAAAATCGATTATCACTGCATTTAAAAAATTGGTCCCATCGTCAATTTGACCCCCTCGGAAAAAATACTGGGTTCCAAAATTGTCAAAACGGACGTTTGATGTCCCCATTTTAAAGTGGAAAAGTGTATTTTTAAACCATACCTATTATTATCTATGCTGCTTACTAATTCCACGTCTTTTGGGATTCCGTTAAATTTTTTTTGCATTTTTTTAGACACAGAATTTTGATTTTTATATTTTTTAAAAAATCTAATTATTCATGCCTATCTTCAACCAGGGGAAACCTTTAAACCGCCCGGGCCGGAAAGGGAGGCGGGAATTTAAATTTTTGCGCCCGCGCGCGTTCCGGATCCGCCCTGAAAAAACTTTTTTTCTTGATTGGGCATAAAACCAAGACATTAAGATTATTAATTTATCAACAAAACTTTTTTTAAACACTGGGGAAAAACCCGACGGGATTTGGACCAAGGGGCGCCTTTTTTGTTTTTTCGCTTTTTTATTTTACTTTTTTGTTAAGGCCAAATATAACCACCTTTTCCTTTATTTTATATGGTTGTTTTTATAGATTTTTGGGGGTTTCACCGTATACTGTTTGGGCAAGTCCTGTATAATTCCCGCATGACTTATCAAAAATATAATTATATATCATTTCCGGGGGAAAAAATAAAAGCGGCAGTCAACTAAAACGACACGTTATTACACAACCTTTTTTTACTTCATACCTCCAATCTTTTAATCATTTTTTTTGAGTGGTTATTAGCAATCATTTTTTTAAAAAAATTATTTTTTAAATTTTAATACAGGAACCTTTTAATTTGCAAAAAGAGGGATCCCGAAGTTTTTTTTGGGGGGTTGATCAAAAAAATGGTTCAAAGGATTTTTTTAAAAGAAAAAAAACCCCAAAAAAAAAAAATAATCTTCACAACATTTAAAAAAAGTATTTTTTTTTAAACTGAGCAAAAAGGGGGGGTTCGCACCCACGAACCCCTTCCCCGATGACGCACCGCATGACACAGTTCTGTAGTTTCAAGGGAAAGAAGTGATAAAAAAGAAAAAACCGAGTCAAATTGGGCCAAGGAGACCAGAAAGGGGAGGCGTCCCAACGAGAAAGGGGCCCCCATTGTAGCTCGGGGTAAGTCAGCAACAGTTCAAACATGATAATATTTGATTAAGATTTGAAATTTTCCCGTTCTTTTTAGAACTAATTATCTCAATTTAGAATTTCACAAGGGGTCACCGCAATTATCTTACTTATGATTTGTTTAATCTTCTTATAATATTGAATAATTACGTCATAATGTTCTTACATGTCCCTGGACGGATCTATATAATGTCCTGGGGAACGCGTTGTCCTTCTGTTACGTGTTTTATATATTATAGCTTGGATTCGCTTTGATGTTAAAACCCAGTATAAACTGTGGTTAAAATCTATGTAAACACATCCATATTTGTAAGAATCAAGAGCTATGTATATAAACCAACTTGTTGTCTTTGGGTTGCAACAATACTGTAGGTATAATTACATCACTAATTGTACTTAAGGAAGGTACAACACGAGTAACTAATAAATAGATTAACAAATTATGATCTAAAAGCTACTGGTGTATTGTTACGGGTATCAATCATCTTGAGAAATGATTTCGTCTGAACTGCTTTCATCTTAGAGAAACAGGAATTGTTATGTCAAAATAATTTACAAAAGCTTTGAAAACATAAAAATATAATTAAAAACATGTACAAGTTTTTGTCGTTTTAAAACGTGAGCAGTTATTGAGCCTCATTCTAGAGCAATACTAGACTCCTCCGTATCCTGGGTCCTAGTACACGTACAAAATGGAGCGTTTTTTCTTATTTTCAACTTTTGATCTGCTAATTATTACAACCTAAAACTTAGTAATTAGGTAACCTTGCCCAAGCAGACACTTTTGCATAAAATCTGTTATTCTGGCATCTCACTTTCATGAATTTTTTTTTAATTAAAAAAATAATAACATTAAATTTACTAAAATTATTGATCTCACATAGCAAACTTCATGCCAAAAGTGTCTGCTTGGGCAAGCTTACCTAATCACAAAATTTAGATTGTAATAATTAGGATCAAAAGTTGAAAATCGCTCCATTTTGTCCATGGTCTAGGGCCAAGGATCGGAGAGAGTCCAGTGTATTGCCTAGAATGGGACAATAATTGTGATGAAACTTTACAGGTTACTTTTTTATGATAATGTCTTTAAAACTAGAGGGTTGAAATGTACGAACGTTACCCTACCAATGTTGTACCTTAGATACCATCATCAACTTATTGACTGGAAAATAATTATTTGCAACATTTCCATTTGAAAATGCATTCAGCCACCGTGTCCATTTTCGTATTACAATCAAAGTAACCTAAAGACGAAAGCTAAATTTAAAAAAAACATTTCAAATTTTTGCTGATGTTCACATACGGATAGTACCTCTTGAAACGAGTAAACGCAGTGTCTGTTTACCCTCGTAGGCCGCCCACAGTGTCGGCGTTCGCCCGACGTCGTCGGGCTTGTTGGCGTCTCGCCGCGTTGCATCTCTTAACAAATCCAGATGGGCATCTCGGGCCGCCTCGTGAAAACGATTCATCCTTCTAGCTCCTTAATTCTATCCCTGCCTCCTTACTCCCCATTCAAAGAGAATGTCTCCTTTTAGGACAGAACTGTATCAACTTGATAGGAAAACCTGTGGCGGTAATGTTGTCAGTTGTCTTCGTGGAGAATTTTCCCTGGTGTACGGCGCGAGCGAAGCCAGAACCGAACCGCCAGACACACAATATAATCGCGCACACTTTATGGGTGGTATTGTTTTCTGAAATAATTATTCATTGAAATTCGAGGACTTTGGAACCGGCGGATAGGTGGTGGCGGTTACATACAAAGGTTGGGCGGAGTTGGGCTCAAAACATCAGACTAAACACTGAGGTTGAATATGAATGTTATCATGATTGCACAAAGTATCGGGTACGTACAAAACCGGCTGTGTTTTCATTCACCTAGAATTACTCATAAAACCTGTGTTCCTGTTGTATTCTCTGTTGATGTTCACTGTTGTAAAATAATGATCAAACTTACTTGGTGTCAAGTTTATGACGGTATAAAAGATCCCTTGAAATATCTCTGTCTCAGGTGCTAGTATCATTTACTTATTAAAGAAAAGTTTCCGAATGAATTTTCGACCGGAGACAAAAGAAGCCAGAAAACGAATGATCTGAATATATTTCCACTATTTTCTCGTTAAAAAGGTATAACATTTTCACAATGAAGTAAGCTGCAATTCCCACAGGTTTGGGAACACATATCACTTGATTCTTTTAAAGTATGCCAACATGTAGCCTATAGCATGGATCCATTTACAGTGTCGTGGCCGAGCGGTCTAGCTACCGGACCAAGTTCTGGTGTAGCAGCAGAATGTGGGTTCGAATCCGCCGTGACACTTGTGTCCTTGAGCAAGACACTTAACCATAATTGCTTCTTCCACCCAGGGGTTAAATGGTACCTGTGAGGGCAGAGTTGGTTGATTAGCCCTTATGCGCTGTAATGGCAGCATTGAGCTGTATACTCCCATGGAGCTGAGATGGTTTCAGGAATGATTTATGAGCCTTATGAGCAGGGTAATGATATAATGCGTCTTGAGCACACTTAGTTGGTGGATGTGCGCTATATAAGTCCACACATTATTATTATTATTATTATTATTATTATTATTATTATTATTATTATTATTATTATTATTATTATTATTATTATTATTATTATTATTATTATTATTATTATTATTATTATTATTATTATTATTATTATTATTACAGACAATTTAGAGACAACTTTCAAACGTGTATAAGGCCTTGCTGCACTTCAGTCTTGTTTGGGATTGGTTGGTTATTGGCTGACTGGGGCTGTAAATGCAACTGAGCAAAACATTCAGGGTTGTCACACCCCAACACAGTAGGCTACTTCCATTTGGCCTCGACCTTATTTTTAGCTTATCATCTGAAACTTTTACATGTCAGTTGTTTTACCTTTGAGATACAGCAGAATGGCAATTTACTACATAGATAGTGCGATCATCTATTTTTCTTGACCCATCATTGCCCGTATGGGGAAAAAAGCATAATTATGTAGGCCTAAATCAAACAAAATTATTGACAAAAAGGCCAATTATTTCATCGAATGGCAGGGAAATTTCAAATTAGCATTCGAAGCAAGTAGGGCCGTAGAATGGGTGTGTGGGGAGGGGGGTGGGGTTGGCGACCGCCCCCAATAATTTTCTCAGTCGGCATTTAGAGCCTCAGTCGGCAAAGAAGCATCAAGGTACTAATGTCAGTCGGTAATGGCTTCCACACCCCCAAGCTTGTGTTTTTAGCCTCCCTCGTTTGGTGATTTTTCGGGGGAGGTGTGTGATGTTTTCACGCCTACCCCTCAAAATGTGTCACATCTAACCCCTCAAAATATTCTCACTCCTACCTCTCGATCCAGTTGTTAAAATTGTTTACCTCGTGAAGTCAGTCGGCAAATTGGCTTCCACCCTCCCCAAAAAAAATAAAATAAAAATAAGTAAATAAATAAATAAATGTTTATTCCTCGCAACGACCCTGATTGCCATCCTATACAACAAGCAACAAACTGCTGTCCGCAGGGGTTCGTTTTAATAATGTTTTTTTTAAGGACGAATGTGTAATTTCAAAATCAAATCATCTTTAAACAATTTTTAAATAGGGCCAATGGGAAGTGGTTCGAAAGCTAAAGGTAAACGCTTGAAGGGCGCCTCTACTCGCTTCTGTATCCAGAATAGTCTGGACAACAAAATATTTTTCATTGGAAAATATGAGCAAGGCGGCAGATCCTAGTCCTCGTAGAAACTGAATTGAAAGCAAAGACGTACGTGCTGAAACCAACTCGGTACGCTCATCAGAGAAAATTTATTCAATCAAAATTACATTTGAAGGTTTGTAGTGTAAGTAAAAAGTCGTGATTATTACTGTTTATAGAGTAATGAACCAATGTCCATAATTTTAATTAGTAAAATGGTAAATAAATCTTAGTATTTAACGTTACACATTAATTAGCTGGCATGAACGGTACAGTACCGGCTACTTCAGCATTCGTACAGTAATATACACCCCAGTCGTTTGCATAGCTCATTTCATTTAGATATGCTGTCGTCAAACTTAGTCCATTTTGTTTCTGAATTTTGTATTGCCTATTCTATTGCCTATTCTATTGCCTTGGAGAAAATAAACCCATTCACGTAATATGCGCCATGTTTTGGACGGGCAATGTTAATTCGAACATTGTTACTGCGCGACCAGCGCCCAACTTCACGCACGCGCCTGGAATGTACGTGAAGTTCGAGCTGGCGCAGACGGCAACGAGTGTTCAAATAAACAATTTGCCCGCAAACACATGGCGATGAAAGGTTTATTGCACCAGTGGATCACAGCTAAAATGGCCTACATGAAATGGCACGGAGCGCCACGAGAGGGCTGACACAGTGGCGACCAGATACACATTCTACCCAATATAACCAATAATGCGGTTTACTAATTGCCGACATCTACCGACAACTCTTATGCGCTCGAGATACGACATGGACTGTACCATTATACACGAGGGTGATGGTAACCAAGGAGAACAATAAGTCGGCAGGGGTCGGCAATTAGTAGGACCCAATGAGATGTCGGTAGGTTTTTAAGAGTTGTCGGTAGATGTCGGCAGGGGTCGGCAATTAGTAGGACCCCCAATAATGTAATCTTACCTACCTAGTAAGGTGGAGAACATATGGATGATGATGGACATATATTTCAAATTATTCCAGGATATTTATTTCATGAAAAATAGAAATTTTAGTATCGATGATTCCTCAGTCATGTCAGTCTGATCTTGTCAACTCCCCTAGTATTAGTGAGCCTGTCTATATCCTTAGATATGTCTATATCCTTAGATAATAGACAGTGGACCAGTCTAACATGAACCAATCAATGACTTTCTCTTTCCTCTGACCAAGGGCGCCCTTCAGTTTGTAACAGCATATGCATAGGTCTATTCTGCTGCGCTCTGTTTTAAAACAACTTTTCACAAAGGGTTAGAAAATTTGCCCGATTTGTAGAGGCCTCTTAGCCACCATACTTTGTATATATGGAAAATTGGGGTAGAATATCGATCCGACCGCCACTTTTCTCATTATATATAACCAATGACGTAATCTTACCTACCTAGTAAGGTGGAGAACATATGGATGATGATGGATATATACTTCAAATTATTCCAGGATATTTATTTCATGAAAATCAGACATTTTTGGTATACGATAACTTCCTCAGTCATGTCACTTGTCAGTCTGATCTTGTAAACTCCCCATAAGTGACCAACACAGTCATTGTACATGCACAGTGGCAACTATAATTTAATAGGATCTTTCTATTTTCTGAAGGAATTTTTTTAGAAGGAAATCAGTCCAAAACCATCATAAAAGTGGATTTTAAAGATAATTTCGCTTTCTGTACACCCAAAAATCGATGGAATCATTTTTTAACTGGTTAGTGGTTGTAAACAAAATTCCAAAATATCCTTAAAAAGTGGCGGTTGGATACGACATTCTTTCCGAAATTGGTCTGGTTCCAATAACAGCGTACGTGTGCATCACAGACATGTATTTCACTGGTTGGCACCGATTTTGTAGCCAACCTATGACCAGAAACCAGAGACTTCATGGAGGGAGGAGGGGAGGGGTGCCCTTAGAATGAATGCAACAAATCTGAATGCAATCAGCTGAACCTTTCAGGTATTTTAGAAGCACTTTTAGAAGCGTATTTTAGAAGCATTTTTGCCAACATTACCAATGTTGTTCCTTTCCTTTAACTCTCCTATAGGTTTAACAATCAAAGACACTCAAAATTTGTATGTCACTCCCAACCCATTGACTTTGTGCAGTGCACTCAAATAAATGCAAGGACATGTGGCTCTGGTAGGAGGTCAAACCAAACCACTCGACTGTAACTTATGCAGTACATACACAGCTCTGTGTGACTCTGCATAACTTGTAAGACATACACAAGTGTGTTTGACTTTGCCACTATCTCCAGCACTCTTATACACATGTGGAACAATTGGCAATGCAACCAAAATACTCAAGTGACTGTCTGTGGGTGCGGTGCTTACTGGGCCAAATTTCAGCCTGGCATAGGAGGGTTAAAATGTTATTTAATTCCTCCCCAACAGAAGCTATTTTTGCCAACATTACCAGTGTTGTTCCTCCCTTTAAAATGTTATTTTATTCCCCCAACAGAAATACAAATAGCATCATGGGTGATGAACACGTCAAAGCAGCCCTAGATAACTACACCACTGCACCCTTTGATGCCCGCTTTCCCAAACACCAACCAGACCAAAAACTGCTGGCAGAATTATGTCGACTTCCACGTGTCAGAAACTGAGGGAGAGGATTACGAGCTCGTGAGTGGTTCAAGAAGGTCTACAAGTCTATGTGTCCATTTGCCTGGGTGAGTTCTCTTACATGACATTCTAATAATAATAAATAATAATAACTAGAGCATAAGTGTTTGTTAGAACAAACACATCGTTTCGAAGTTAACTTCCGGTTCAATCAAATTATCATCAATGATGTCAATATCATATTTTGCAAAGGTGTATCATCTTTTATTATAACAATATCAATTTCATATTCAAAAAGATATAAATTTTGCATTAGAATTTGTTGACTTTGGACTTCCTGTTTGGACCGGAAGTAAAGGTCAGAACAGGTGATTTGAAGGTCATATAGGTCATTGAAGGTTATATGACACAATGAAACTTCCTCATGATCATGAAAAAATAACGTTAGTACTTGCTTTGGTTCAATTGATGATGTTGGAAAATAATCCTTTTAAAAATGCCACTAGGGCGCTTTGAACTTGATGATGTTATCAAACATTTTTGAGAATATAAGATGTCACTATCACTTTATTTGCAGAAATCATATTCAAATTTCCTATGATTTTGAGATTATTATGTTTCTAAATGTGCCACAAAGGGCACTGTGATAGGTGATGACGCATCAGTCACATTAAAAAAAGGTCACATGTCAATATAGTAATTTAGTCCACTGAACGATATACCAGATCCGGTTTTGACCCAAAGAGAGGTCTATTGGATCATATCTGTGTATGAAATGTCACATAATTCAAGATCTGTAAGATGATGCAAAGATTGTGTAAATATCTTTTGTGGTTCATGAGATATGATTTTTTGGAAATATTAAAATTTTAGCGTATTTCGCTATCTGATGACATCACCATGACGTCACAACTTTACCTGAAACCATATGTCATATATTTATTAACAAATCCATTTTATGGTCTCAGTATGTGTCAAGTTTGAAGGCTCTGTGAATTTTGGAACTATGTTGTTTTGTTCTATAAGTCTCATCGAGAAGGAGAAGAAGACAAACTAGCAGATATTGTCAAATGCATACACAATTTAACCCTCCTATAGGTTTAACAATCAAAGACACTCAAAATATGTAGTAACTCCCAACCCATTGACTTTGTGCAAGGACATGTGGCTATGGTAGGAGTCAAACCAAAACCACTGATGTAACTTATGAGTACATACACAGCTCAGTGTGACTCTGCATATATAACTTGTAAGACATACACAAGTGTGTTTGACTTACCACTATCTCCAGCACTCTTATACACATGTGTGAACAATTGGCAATGCAACCAAAAATACTCAAGTGACTGTCTGTGGGTGCGGTGCTACTGGGCCAAATTGCAGCCTGGGCATAGGAGGGTTAAATATAATGCCAGTAATTAATTTGATTACAATATCAGAGTTCTGTTAAAGCCTAAATAAATATCCAAAGCTACATTAAATTTATATTATTATGTAAAGCAAATAAATTAATTAAAATAGGAAATTAAAAAAACATGTGTTAAATTTGAAGGCTGTGTGAACTTTGGAACTATGTTATTTTTTGTTCAATAAGTCTCATCAAGGAGAAGAAGAAGAATAATGTGAAAATATCTTTGTGGTTCATGAGATATGATATTTTGAAATATTAAACTTGATTTAGTGTAATTCGATATCTGATGCCTTAACCATGACGTCACAACTTAGGATACAACTACATGTTGAGGAAGACACTTTACCATAATTGCTTCTCTCCACCCAGGGGTAAATGGGTACCTGTGAGGGCAGAGTTGGTTGTTGTGTTTGATTAGCCCTATATGCGCTGTAATGGCAGCAATTGAGCTGTATACTCCCAGGAGCTGAGATGGTTTCAGGAATGATTTATGAGCCTGATGAGCAGGGAATAATGTAATGCACCTTGAGCACCAGTTTGGTGGATACATGTCCCATATAAGTCCACATTATTATTATTATTATTATAATATGTATGGAATATAGTATCTAATAACCTCTTAACAACAGGAATATTGTTCCTCTTTGTTTTTTTCAACTCCAGGTGGAGACCTGGATGACCAGAGAAAAACGGACTTGGGCAACTAAGATTGATGATTGTTGATCCTTAGAGCAAGTAGGAGGCACTGTAGTATCGGTGCCATTATTGTGGGGAACCTTATTTTATTCTCGAAAAAAACCTAAAACAAATTTATTTGTTTGAAAAACGAGTAGCAATGTGCGTCAAGTATTTTAAGATTCATGACTTACAATTGAGCGCTTTCTTAAAGGGAAAGGTACAACATTGGTTCTTGGAACTTCTAGATTTCAAACAATATATATTGTTAAACTAACCTGTGAAGTTTGGTCACAAAAGTGCTCACGTTTTGGAGGAAAAATTGAAAACTGCATGTTTGTTTTTTTGCTGTTAAGCTTGAGCAATTGATTTTATTTTTATTTAAATTTTTTTAAATTTTTAAATTTTATTTATTTATTTTATTTATTATTTTTTTTCATCCACGATATATCGGCAAAATATATTGCGATTTTCGATAATATCACGATTATTTGTTCATTCATGCATGATTGCTTTAGAGCCGATAACCCTGGTATGTCCTCACAAGCACAATAAATTACAAATTGCTTGCATAGCGTGTATGTACTTCTAAGTAGTTCGCTTTTGTTGCTCACTTTCACACAAAAGCTAAAAAGACTGTTCTAATTTTGTTTCCATAGAATTTCTGACTTGACTCATAATGTTGATTTTTTTTTTTTTTATCGCGATTTGCCGATATCTCGATAACTTAAAAAGGTATCACAATATTCGATATTATCGTGTTATTGCCCAAGCATATTTGGTGTTTTTATGTTTTTACAAATGACATCAACTTTTTGTAAATTCAACGTAACAAATTCCTTTTTTCTCTAAAATTGAAAGCACTTCAGATCGAATAATTCCTCAAGATGATTGATACGTGTATGTACCAACTTGATGCCAAGTAAGAGAAATAACTAGTCTGGAAATAACCAGTGTTGTACCTTTCCTTATAAGTGGTCATTTATTTATGGAGCATTTCATAAACCTTTTTAAAGAATGACAGACATAATGTATGCATTTCAGAATAGTGGTGTTCCTTCATATGCAATTTGTGATTCATTGAGTTTAAACAAGCACCCTCTATTGTGTCTGTCACACTTTGAAAAAATCTTATTGATGGTTGGTTGACTGATTAACTTCACCCGGCCATGGCATGTGAAATATATTCCGTTAATTTTGTGAGAATTCTACTGAAGTTTGAGATTAATGTATTATATATTGTACAAACAAAACAATTCATCAATTTACAGACACTGCATGCTTTTCGAATGGAATTTTTTTATAAAGTCGTTACAACAGTTTGAATGATGTGAATTTGGCATCCGTGTTTAATCTATTATCTCTTAGAGATATAATATGAAATAATGGGACTTTTCATTATTCTCAAGTGCATTCATATGTATGCCAAGAATGATAGAAATGGACAAGTTAGTCTGCCGCCCTAGATTCTCCATGGATTATATTTAATATGCACATAGCCACTTTGATTTCTGACCTGTATAATGTGGCCACCGGGAGATCAATGAAAATGGCCACAATAGAAGGTTTTCAATGCGGGTTTTTATATTGTGTGATAGGTTTGTGTCGGTACCATCAAAGGCTGGACACATTAAAGAGGTTATCAGAAGTAGGTTGGACTGTTTGTATATGTAGCATTCATTCATGAATATAACACAAAGAATATTACCTACATCGTTATGTGCAGATAGAATTATCACATTATTAAAAATATAGTTACTTCAATTTCTGTACATTTGTTCAAACAACATTGAGATTTCATCTGCAATTTGTAAAAAGGTGATTTCATGTTCACAAAATAACAAGTTTTTTTTTTGAGGATGCAAAGTTAGAATAAAATGATTGATTTGAAGAGACATTGGTGACAATTTTAGTGATTTGTTGTTACAAGTGTTTTTAAAGAAATACTTCAGTATATACAAGTAATTTTTTCCCCAAAAGGGAAAACTTTTTTTAAAGAATATTTAAGATGATTAAAACAGCCAATGGGAAAAGAATTTTGGAGTTTTAAAACACCGTTAGGACATTCGGCCCCCAAATTTTCGACTTTTTTGGTTCTGCTCAGTCCCAAAGGCCCGTGCTGATGTGTTTAATACCAAATATGTATAATGTAAAATTTTGTGTAAATTGAGGACCCCTTTGTTCCCTTGACTAACATTTTTAGGCATCCCCCTTTTTGATTTCAAAACGCAACCGGGGACCCATTGTTCCTTTTTTATAAGTCCCAGTTTACACCTAAACAAACCCATGAAACAAACATATTTTTTTTTGAGGACAACCAAAGTTCATCCCTTTTCAAGCAATTTTTTTCAGCTAGTGAAAGAAAACTTAAACATAGTTTTTGAAATTTCCCTTTTTTTTTTTGAAATTTAAAATGCATGCATGCCTGAAACAATTTTTTGACATTTTTTTGAGAATACCCCCTATTTGAAAAAAGAAAAAATTTCCCCTTTCCCAAAAACAGGGCCTCTTTAAAACGGGTGTTACACTAAAAAAGTCCCCCCTTTCATCCAACCACTCATAGAAGAAAAAATTTTTGGTCAACAAAAAATTAAAGGGAAAATTCCTCACGATCAGAGCAGACTTCGACGGGGCGGAATGTGTTCCCTTTTTAGATAAACCCCAGTGATTAAAAAAATAATCCCCCTAGAAACAGGGTTTTAAAAAGATATATTCAGGGGGCCCAAAAATGGATTCCATACCCTGTCGGATGTCTGCCTCATCATAGATACTCCCACTTAACCATTCGCCGAGGCCGTTCGAAATTTTTTTTTTTTCCCCAACGGATAAAGGGGCCCCCCCAAAACCCGGAAACCCCGGGGTTTTATGCATGCTGGGGTTGAGCCAGGGGGTGACAGTCGGTTCCCGCCACCCGCGGGGCTTCCCTTCGGGGGGGAAAAAAACCCCCTTCGGGGCCCCGAAAACTTTTTTTCCCGGTTAAAAAAAACTTTTTTAAAATTTATGCTGAAAAAATGAATACTGAATTAGGTTTTTAAAAAACAAGTTATTACATACAAACACTGATGAAATTGTTTTTACGTTTAATTATATAAAATTTAAATAGTACTATCTATTATTATTATTATTATTATTATTATCTGAATTTATTTACCTGATAGAATCAAGACTCAGGTGTCAAAATTAGTTATTGATCAGAAACCAAAAACCTTTGTAAAAAGAAATTTTAAAGGTTTTTGGACCAATAAACAAAAAAAAAAAGAAAGTCTCTGGTTTTTTGGGCCAAATCCCCAACCCGGTTTTTAAATTTAAAATTTTTTTTAACCCCCCCAGTCATGCATTTTAAAAGTTTTGCCCTTTTCAAAACCTTTCAAGTTTGCTGTACTAAAGGGGTTTTTGAAATGAAAAACTGTTGAAAAAAGGGACCTATGAAAGGTTTAAGGTTAACAACTCTCTGAAAAACTTTGGAATGTTTCAATACCTTAAAAGGGTAGAAAGGTTTTGGTTGTTCATAGCAACAAATTTGGGGGGTTTAAAGGGGTTCTAATTATTGAAGTTTTTTGGGCCCAAAAGCAGTTTTGGGGTTTTTTGGGTCAAACCATAGGGGGGGCTAACGATGTCTAATTGCACCAAATTGCTGGATCGAAATTTCCCATGTGTGCTTTAAATGCCTTTACACACAGGGTATAAACGTTCCTGAGTGAGGCCTTTTGCCCCCATTTTCAGAAAATTTGGCCCCAAAAACAATTTTTCCCCTTTAAAAAAAAAAAAAAAAAAAAAAAAAAAAAATTTTTTGGGGGAAAAAGGCAGAATACAGAATTTTTTTTGTTATACACTGTTTAATCAGAACGACTAACCAGTTTACATCAAACTTACGGTGAAAAACGTGATGGTATCAAACACCCCCGGAAATATTTTCGTCTGGGTTTTTGTTTTTGTAAAATTTTTCCAAAATTAAACCCCTCCTAAATCAGTGAAATTTTGAAACAACCCATTCAGGCCACTTAAGCCATTGCTAGGGTGGCAGTGGCCCCTCTTTTCTAATAGTAACATTGAAAACCATGGGGCCACCAAAGCCATTCAATGGTAGGCAGTGGCTCTAGCTTCTTGTAAAAATAATGCCC
The DNA here is from genome assembly GCA_029582265.1 of Zoroaster sp. YZ-2022. Taxonomy (NCBI): domain Eukaryota; kingdom Metazoa; phylum Echinodermata; class Asteroidea; order Forcipulatida; family Zoroasteridae; genus Zoroaster; species Zoroaster sp. YZ-2022. The sequence goes on from CM055819.1 coordinate 47,851,425, forward strand.
TTTTGTTGGTTTTAGTGGTTTGTGATTAAATTTGCGGGGAAAACTTTGTTCCTGACCAGTGGCTGGTGGGTTACGGGGAGAGTCTGTGTTTACAAAATAACCTGAAAATCCCAATGATGGGGCTTGGTATGGTTTATTGTCTCTGTGGCTGAGGGGATTTATTTTTGGGAGTTTGTTTAAGTATCCCCTTTGAAAAAAAGGGTAATTTGGTATAATGTGTTTTTGTACATTTTGTCATTGAGATTATTTCAAATAGTGTGGTTTTAAGCACAAACAATGTTTTAAAAAACTTTGGACATTTGGGGTTTACAGTGACCCTTGTGTGGGGGGTTAGGTTTGTAAAACTTTGGGACTTTTATTTTTTTCAGTGCCAGGGGGAGGGTTAAGGATGACAACATTGGACATTTAGTTTTTTTGGCCCTTTGTGTGGGAGGATTGGGATGTGCCCCATTGAATTTAGGGTTAACCTTTGTGGGAGGGTTGGGTGTAAAACTTTGGGACATTAGGGTTTAATCCCTTTGTGGGAGGGTTAGGATGTGTACAAAAAACATTTAGGGTTTTACAGTGGCCCTATGTGTGGAGGTTAAGGATGTGAAAACATTGGGACATTTAGTTTTAATTTTCCTTGGGGGGGGTTTAAAGGATGTAACAACATTTGGAACCCATTTGGGGGGTTAAGGTTTTTACAAGTGGAAAAACCCCCTTTATGTGTAGGAGGTTAGATGTGTAAAAAACTTTGGGACATTTAGTGGTTTACAGTGGCCCCATTGTGAGGTTAAAGATGTACAACAAGGAATTTTAGTTTTGGCCTATGTGGGAGGGTTAGATGTGTACAAAAATTGGACATTTAGTGGTTTACGTGGCCCCAAAGGTTGGAGGGTTGGATTAAAATACATTGGACATTTGTGGTTTCCCCTTTAGGGGGGGTTTAAAGGGATGTGAAAAACAGGGGACTTTAGGGGTTTAATCATGGGGGGGGTTGAGAAAACACGGAAATTTAGTGGTTTACAGGGCCTTTGTGGGAGGGTTAAGGTCAAAAATTGGGACATTCATTTTTACAGGGCCCTATGTGGGGGGGTTAGGTGTACAAAAATTTGACATTTATGTTTACAGGGCTCCATGTGGGGGTTTAAAGGGATGTGTAAAACTTGGACATTCAGTGGTTTCAGGGCCTCTTTGGTAGGGGGGTTTAAAGGATGTACAAACATTGGACATTAGTGGTTTCAGGCCTCTATGTGTAGGGGGTTAAGGATTTTACAACATTGACATTTAGTTTTTCAGGGCCCATGTGTGGAGGGTTGGGATGTGTACAAAAATTGGACATTGAGGGTTTCGGTCATTTTAGGGGGGTTTGAAAAACATTGACATTTAGGGGTTTTAAAGGGGTTTTTGTGGAGGGTTAAGATTTTAAACCACATTGACATTTGGGGTTTACATGGCTCTTGTGGGGGGTTGGATGTACAAAATTGGACATTTAGTGGTTAAGGCCTCTTTTGGGAGGGTTAGTGACAACACATTGACATTCGGGTTTACAGTGACCTTGTGGAGGGTTGGATGTAAACTTTGGGACATTTGGGGTTTGGGGCCCTTTTGGGTGTGGAGGGTTAAGATGTGTACAACATTACTTTTAGTTTGTGGCTCTATGTGGGGGGTTTTTGGTAAACAACATTTAGGGGTTTCATTCATGTGGGAGGGTTAGATGTACAACACAAGGGACATTTATGGTTTAATGGCCCCAGGTGGGGGGGTTGGGTGTGTACAAAAATTGGACATTTATTTTGGTGGCCCATGTGGGAGGGAAAAGGATGTCAACTTTGGGAATTGAGGGGTTTTGTGGCTTATGTGTGGGGGGGTTAATTACAAATTTTGGAAATTGAGGGTTTGTTTCTATGGGAGGTTAAATGTCAACAACTTTTAGTGGTTTACAGTTCTATGTGGGGGAATAACTATAAAACTATAAATTTTGGGCCCCGCAAAAGGATTTACGCCAATCGACCGGGGCTCGGTTGGAGGTTTAAGCAGGAGGTTGTGAGTTAATCCCGGTTCAGAATTTTTTAAACGAACTGGAAAGCACTGGAAAGTGCTATACACGGGGTGTGGGCAAAATTTAAAAATTACTTTCTTGTGAAGACAAAAATTATTTAGAATGAATAAACACAATCCGAATACATTTTCGGGTTTGGGTTTTCGTATATTTGATTCTGAAAAGAAGGGATAAATTTTAACCAGTTCGGGAATAAACAATTTTTTCGGGGCGTTGGCGGTTTTTTTCCCACACGCTTGCTTCCACGGGTACCCGGATACCGTTCCGGCAGGTCATTCCGCGTTTGGCCGGGCCATCAACCGAGCATGAACACATACCCCGATTTTCCCTGGGCGTGTTTGACGCCTCCCACCCAGGGGTGCAAAAAAAAATGGGATCCCGGCCCTCCCCGAACTGGTTAAAGACAACGGTCTGGCGGTACTGGGCGGTACTGGTTTGGGGCAATATTGTCACATCAGAGAATTTTAAAGGGCAGGGAATGTGCCCGTTTAAGATAACACAGTGACAAAAAATTACTGGCTCATTTATAACAGCAAGGTAATATGACCTTATCAGGGGGTATTATTTTCAGTCACTGATTTAAATTTTAAACCCAGACCTGTTTCCCATGCCCGTTGATCATGACAAACCCCCTTTGCCATGACCATCTTTGTTGGTTCCCATAAACTAAAAAAAATTAAAAATTTATTTTTACCAAATTTGCCCAAATGTAAAAGTACCAAAAAAAACCAACAGGGTTTCATTGAAAGGGATATGCGCTATTGACATCATAAGGTTTTTTGGTCCATAACACCCCCGCCTTCCAGGTTTTGGAAATTTTCATGGCTACTGCACTGTTACCTACGCCGTGTTGATGTACCCCTGGCTGGGCACACTGTTGGGGCCGCTTGTGAAAAAAAAATAGAGGAATGACAAATACTTTAGACCGATGTACATGTACATTAACTTTTGACGTTAAAACTACAGCTTTTGTGGGAGACAGCCTGCAGGAGTGTTTTTTGAAAAAAGAAAACACCCTAAAACAGGAAGGGGTCTGGGTCTGCCTGGGTCTGCCTGGGGTTCGGGGTTTTTTTTTGAGGATTTACAGACTCTCCAAATCCTAAAAAAAAAACAGGGTTTGGACACATTACAGGCTACTTTTCTTTCCTTGTGCAAAGGGGGGGGTTTAAAACTAAAATCGAAAATTTGAAAATGGAGGCCTGCAGCTGCATTGATACCAATGACTAATCAAAGATAAAATAAACACAGGCACCATTTTATTCCACGGTGACGAAGATTTTAAAGATATAGTTTGTGTTTGTCAGAGAAAAAGCCCCCAATCCGGCCGGGGGCCCCCAAGGTTCCCCTTTGGGAGACAAATACCATTACAAAGATCATAAGCAGGATAGGGGGCAAAGAAAACAAAAATTTTGGCATTGCAAAGAAGAAAAATTTAAAAAATCACGTTTTGGCCCAACCCCGTCGTTAGGGACTACCATCTGAAAGAACGTTGATATGAACAGTTTTACAGAAAAAAGATGCCCCAAATTTAAAAAACACCATTTTTTTTAAAAGAACAAAATTATCAGTCTGTAAAAAAACATCTTAAATTGTTTCAAACCTTTGTTTTAGGAAAAGAGTTATTGGGATAACAAACCAAAAAAATTTTAAATAATTTTTTTTTAAAATCAATAAGGGAAACACTTTTTTTGCCAAATCTATTTTTTGGGAAATCCCATAAAAAAAAGATGAAACAATTTTTTTTTTAATAATGTTTAATACCCGTGCAAGAATGTCATCAAAATCAGGTGTGTGATTTGACAAAAGGTTGTGATTTGAAAAGTAAAAATTTTAAAAAATGGGTAGTGGGCCGGGGCCCCTTTGGTCTAGAGAACAAAGCCCCTAAACCCTCCTGAATTTTTAAATTTTTGGAGGTTTTACAGACTCTCCACATCCCCAAAAAAAGAAATAGAGGTTTAATTTGGACACAATGGGGCTACTTCTTGTGGCACTTCTTTTTTTCAAAAAATTTTTGAGGAAAAGGAAATTTGTAAAACGGTGGGAAGAGGACTACGCAGAACCCACCTTGGTTGGCCGGTTGTTTGTTTGTTTCTGGGATTCATAGTTTGCCATCCGGTAACTTGGTCATCTTAACATCCTGATCTTGGACTGTTACTGCACAGAAAACAGTGGCCCAGGGTGGGGGGGGAAGGGGCGGTGCAGTAGGGGGGGTTGAAGGGGAATGGGGATGGTGAGGGGATTTGAAGAGGGCCAAACGGGAAGTAAGTATTTGGGACAAAAAGACAACAACGGAAATTGGGGAAATTTAGCAATGGCGGGGAAAGTTTGGAAAAGGGTTTGGGGAAAAACGGACAAGAAGTGAAATGAGAAGGAAAGAAATAAAAGGAATCACATTAATTTCTGCATCAAAGTTTAAAAATTACCGGGAAAACAAACAGGCACTAAAACCTTTTTCAAATTTTTTTTATTCTTTACAAAAAAATTTTTTTGTCCCGCTTGATTTTTTAATTTGAATTTTGCAGTTTTATAGATATAAAGTAAAGGGCACAAAATTTTAAAAAAAATACCCTGATGCAAAGTTCCATAAAGGAAAGACTTTAAATTTGTGGCCCACCCTTTTTCCACTTTTTAAATAATTTATAAGGGACAATATTCGGGGATGATATTAAAAAAAATGAAAAGGTGGAAAAAATGTTTCCCATTTTTAATATACGCCTATAGCTTTTTACCTCTATAGCCAGTACAAAAGGGAAACTTTTTTATTTTGGGTATTTAAAAAATACACACAAGGAAATTTTCCCATGGTCAGATAAAACCGTTTTTGGGTAGGATTTTCAAAATCAGGTAGGATTTTCAAAAGTGGAAGAATATCATGCCGGATATTGAGAACAATGAAAGGACCAATAAGTTTGTTCCCACAGAGTCTAAAAAGTTTTTTCATTACGCCAAAAATAATTCCCCAGTGTCTAATGCATCCCCCAGACCCACATGTCAATTTTTTTTTTTTTTTTATGAAATGATGCCAATTGCAGAAAATTGCTGGATCGTTTGGGAACCCGGCGTTTTAAATATTTTTTCAATAGGGTATAAACGTTGCCCAATTTGAGGCCCTCTTAGATATCATAATTTTTTAGGGGAAAATTTGGTCGGGCCCAAAACTTGTTTAATGTATTCAAAATATTTTGAGTGGTGCTCGGCCTTATATTTTCCCCTGTCAAAGGCTCATTAGGCTCATAAATCATTCCTGAAACCATCTCATCCCTCGAGTATAAAACCCAAATTGTCCCATTACAGTGCATAGGGGTAATCAAAACTCTCCCCTCACAGGTACCCATATAACCCCTGGGTGGAAAAAAATTTATGGTTAAGTGTTTTGCTCAGGACACAAGTGCCCCGGGCCGGGTTAAAAATTCTGCTGTCCGAACTTGAGTCCGGTCAGACCGCCCCCCAACCCCTTTTAAAAACATTTTGGGGAGACAGACACAGTGTAAACATATAGCGTTTTTTGATTTTTTAGAACCAGTTTTCCCAATCAAAACTTTGGGTACCGGGTACCGTTTTAAATTTTTAATTTTAAAAACACTTTTTTTTTTAAACGAATAGTTAATGTGGATGTTCCCAAAAAATATCCCTCTATTAACAGCTCATGGGAAATCCCTGGGAGACAAAGCTGCACTAATCCCAATAAACCAAACAATGGTAAACATTGTATCACATCAATCAGTTGGGGGAAAGTGTGGAAACGTGAAAATACTAAAAAATTTCTATTTTAAACTCGAATCTCTTCATGACAAAAAAAAACTTGTAAAATGTAAACATTACATTATTCAAGAGTCCAAATTTCGTTCCCCCGCCAAATGTTAAGTCCAATTTTGTTTTTACGGGTAAATTGGGAACCAAAAAAAACCGGTAATGACCTTTAGCGGGTTCCCGGTCCGGGTAAACCGCACAGCCTTCAGGGGGAGGGGAAAGGGGGAAAAGGGGAAGGGGGGGGGGTAAAAGGGAAGGAAACTTACTGAAATGGGGGGCCTTTCCCTTTCCCCTCAGCTGCTCATTTTGGGGGAGGATGGGGTAAGGGTGGGGGTGTCGAGGAGGGTAGGAATCACCCCTGACAATCTGCCCTGGGGTGCCGTGAGACAGAAGATCGCTCAAGAAGCTGAAATAGGCATGATGGAAAGGAATGGGAAAAGCTTTTTTAAAAAAAGAAAAAATTTTGTTATAGTGTTATTTAAAATCTTTGGGTTAGTCTGTTTTTTTTTTTGATAGGATTCAATTTTCCTTTTTTAAAAATAATAATAATAATAATAATAATAATGTGCAACTTATAAGCCCCATCCACCAACTGAGGGTGCTCACTTTTATTTTTACCCCTGCCTAAGGCTATAAACTATAAATCATTCGAAACCATCCACCCCTGGGGGGTATACAGCTCAATTTCTGCCATTACAGCGATATAGGGCTAATCAACCAACCTGCCCCCACAGGTACCCCTTTAATTCCCCCGGGTGGAGAGAACATGGTTAAGTTCTTTAGAACAAGTTCACGGCGGGGTTAACCCACATTCTGTGCTCCCAAAAACTTGAGTCCGTAAGCTAACCGCCAGGGATCCCTTTTTGAAAAAAAAATAAATATTTTGAATGAGATATTACAAAATGGTTTTTATGAAAAACAAAGGCGCCATAGATTGTCTTTTTGAACCAATGGACACGGGGTGAAATAATTTGTTTTTTTCCAAAAATTAAGATGGGGCAGATCCGAATAAAATTTTGTGACATTATGCTTTTGGGTTACCCCAAACCTTGACGCCTTTTGTGGTGTTTTTCTGTAGTTCCAAAAACTTGACTGGGGAAAAACCATCGCTGGTCAAAGATGATGTACCTTTTTTCATCTGGGGTAAAAAAACAACACGAAAAAGACAAAATGTCTTGGGACAAAGAGAATGGTCTGCCAGAATTTTTACAGGGTGTCCCCTAAAAAAATTTAAAAAAATTAAAAAAATAACATTCCCAATTTTTGGGTGTTTTTTCAAAAACCAGTTCACCGGGTAAAAAATTTTTTTCCAACCCTGGCGGGAACCGCACAAACACGACCAATGGGCCCCAAAAGGGACCCGGGCAGGCCCTTCCCCCCGAGTTTTTGTCCCTTTACCCCACCGGAATCATACTTTTTTAGAACCCGTGGCGTGTTTGGCCCCCATCCGCTGTCCCAAAAAAATTATGTATCCGGCTCCGACGAACTGGTTTAAAACTATATGATTATTCATTTTTCCCCAAATTTGATGTCCCAAAACTTTTCTATGATCTTTAAACATTCATCAGTTTGGGTCACTGGTTTTTAAAACAAAAATATTAAAAAGCCCTGGTTTGTTTGCACCATTCTAAGTTTGAGAAAAAGGGGAACCCCCGACACCGGATTAAATGTTATGATGTGAAGAAGGAACACAGATGCAATTTAGTTTTACCGTGCACTTTGGGATGCAAATAGGACAGGTTACGTTTTTTTTCATCAACCCAAATTTGGGAAAATTTTTGATGTTTGGAAAACAGACATTTGGAAGAAATCGTTTTTTGATAGTGAAAGAGAGACTGTTTTAAGATTTTATCTTTATTTTTAAATTGGGCGGCAAAGTGGATTTCGTAATGTTTTTGTTTTTCTTTACGAAAAACCCAAAAGGAGGCCGGTATTTAGTGCATCGTTTTTGTTTTGATGGCGAGTCGCCCGAATGTGGGTTAAACCCAACCATCCCTGGTGCTTGTGTCCCACAAGACACTTTTCCATAACCTTCCACCCCGGGAATGGGGACCTGGAGGAAGATTGGTTGTTGTGTTTATTACCCCTATGTGCTTTGGCAGATTTAGCTGATACCCCAGGGGCTGAGATGGTTTGGAATGATTTATGAGCCGATGAGCAGGGTATAATATAATGTTGAACCAGTTTTTGGGGGCGGCGCTTTTAAGTCCCATTATTATTATTATTTTCCCTTTTAAAATTATAAGTTTCATTTGGTATAATTTAAGTTTTCCTTTTTCAAAGGTATTCATTTTCCCCAAAAGGGCATTGAGAAAAATAATATTGCCTTATATTGTTTTTTTTTAGGTTTTTTATACATTTTTTTTGGCAATTTTCGTTCTGATTTTACCCAATTCCATCCGATTGCAGAACACATTTAAACCCCCAGACAAAATTATTGGTTTAAAAATTTTTTTTAAAAAAATTAGGGGGTTTTTTGGGGGACACTTTTAATGGCTTGTGAATTGAATTTAAATAAAGTAAAAATCGGATGGCGGAAAAATTTGGAAAGAGAGCAAGAGGAGGACAACGAAAATATCTGGACCCCTTGAAGACTTAAGACAGTGGACGTGGTCAAGCACAAATGACAGAGGGCTGATCTTCATTGCAAAAAAAGCCAACGTCAAGAACCCGGGATTGAAAAAGATAGAAGTCTTGGGGGGGGAGGAGGGGGGGTTAACGAAATCCTTTTTCCCCATGGGGAGAAGGGAGCCCATGTGACTCCTGAAAACTGATGCCATCAGAGTTTTTCGGGGTGGACATGCCCTTGGGCATCAAAAACATTCACCACATGGGTAGGTCGCCCGGGTTACTTTTTGTTGGAAAACAAAACAAAAGCCATAATCACACCAATACTCAAAAACTGTCCCAAAATTCGTGGGTGTATTTACAAAAGTGAAAAAACCGAAAAAATTGGAGGGGCCGGCCCCTTTTGGGCTAGAGGACAAAACCCCTGGGCCTCCTGGGTGTTTCAATTTTGGGGGATTTTTAAGGGGCGAATCGATTTTTTTTATCCATGAAAATACAAACATATTCGCGATTAAGTTTAACCCTGATTGTTTTGAGCGACAACCACAATATGTACCCCCCTACAAGGAAATAAACTAAATTGCTTTTGTTTTACTTCCAAAAGCGAAAAAAACTGTTCTAATTTTTTTTCATGGGAATTTTTTAATTTTATTTTTTTTAATATATATTTTTAAACATGATTTTCGATTCTCGATAACTTAAAAAAAGGTTCTATATCAAAATCAAAAAAAAAAGGTAGGGTATTGATATTAGTTTTTGCCCAGGCTTTAAATTTTCAGACATCCACATGCCTACAAAAAGAAGCTAGGGTGGACACAATACAGGCTCTTTCTTTCCTTGGTTACTTCTTTTTTTAAAATTTTTAAAAAAGGGTACGGTTCCCTGGGGGAATCTTTTTCCATTTGCATCATAAAACCCCGTCCATTAGACCGGGGACGGGTCACCCCAGGTAGAATCAACTGTATGGAAACAACTATCTCAGAGGTTAAAAATTATCAATAAAAAAAGACAATTATACAAAACAAAACAAGAACAGTACAAAAAAGATGAAAATTAAAAATCCCTAAAAAAAAAACTGTATGTGTTAGATTTTCAAAGTTTTTAACCCCCAAAATTTAATAAAAATTTTTTTTGTTGATATGTTACTTTGAAATTTTTCACGCCTTTTAAATTTTGCTTTGATTCCCGGGAAAACAATTTTGATTCCGCCCCGTTTATTTTCAGAAAACACAAAAAAAAATAAAATTAGGAAAAAAAAATGTCCTTGGATAACTGGAGTCTTGGGGTACTAAATAAAAGCAATTATAAAAAACAATTTAATCAAGAAGAAAAAGGCTTTTTTTATCAAACCCCCAAAATGATTTAACACTTTGAAACAAGCCCCCCGCCAACCCATCAAACACAACGCTGCAAAAACTTTTCCGCCATATACATGTACTACAATCAAAAATGTCATTTGATAAAGGATACATCCACCGGATATGCATGGAATACCCTGTTGCCTCTTCCCGGCATCGACTTTTTCCTGAGAAAAGATGTAAATGGTGTAATATACATGTATCGGTTGAATGTCCCCTGAATCAGTGTAGCCAGCCTTGTTATAAAGTTTGGCTGTAAATTGACCTATTAAAAAAACCCCAACCCCAGGCCCATTTGTTTAAAAAACCTGAATCCTTCCTAACTCCCCCAGGCCCATTTGTAAAATAACCCGAATCCTCCCCAACCCCTAGGCCCATTTTTTACACAAAAGAAACCTTCCTAACTCCCTAGGCCCATTTGCTTTTAAAATAACCTAATCCTTCCCAACCCCAGGCCCATTTTTTCCCCATAACCTGAATCCTCCCTAACTCCCTAGGCCCCTTTTCTTTAACCTGAATCCTTCCTAACTCCCCCGGCCCATTTGTTTCACAAACCTGAATCCTTCCTAACTCCCCAGGCCCATTTTTTCCAAACCTGAAACCCCCCAACCCCTAGCCCATTTCCATAACCTGAATCCTTCCTAATCCCCGGCCCCTTTGCTTTAATAACCCCGAATCCTTCCAACCCCTTTTAAAGGGCCCCTTTAAAAATAATGAATCATTCCTAACTCCTAGGCCCATTTGCACAAACCTGAATCCCCCTAACTCCCCAGGGCCCTTTTCTTAAATAACCCGAATCCTTCCAACCCCCAGGCCCCCTTTGACACATAACCTGAATCATTCCTAACCCCCCGGCCCCTTTGCAAATAACCAACCCTTCCCAACTCCCTAAGGCCCATTTTTAACATAACCTGAATCCCTTTCCAACTCCCTAAGGCCCCCTTTTCTTACTAACCGAATCCTTTAACTCCCCAGGCCCCTTTTTTCACATAACCTGAATCCTCCTAACTCCCTGGGGGCCCTTTGCCACATAACCTGAATCTTCCTAACTCCCCAGGCCCATTTGTAAAAATAACCTGTCCTTCCCAACCCCCAGGGCCCCCTTTTTTACCAAACCGAACCTTTCCCAACCCCTAGGCCCATTTGCTTAAAATAACCTGAACCTTTCCCTTTAAAGGCCCTTTTTAAAAAACCTGAACCTTCCAACTTCCCAGGCCCATTTGCTTACACATAACCTGAATCCTTTCCCAACCTGGCCCATTTGCACACAAACCTGAATCCTTCTAACCCCTAGGCCCCTTTGCTTCAAAAAACCCCGAATCCTCCTAACTCCCCAAGGCCCCTTTGCACACATAACCCGAATCTTCCTAACTCCCCAGGCCCATTTCCAAAATAACCGAAACCCCCCTAACTCCCTAGGCCCATTTTTACACCCTGAACCTTCCTAACTCCCCAAGGCCCCTTTGCTTCATAACCTGAATCCTTCCTAACTCCCCCAAAGGCCCCTTTTTACACATAACCTGAAACCTTCCTAACTCCCCAGGCCCCTTTGTTTCACATAACCCGTCCCCCCTAACCCCTAAGGCCCATTTCCCAAAATAACCCAACCTTCCTAACTCCCCCCGGTTACACATAACCCGAATCCTCCCTAACTCCCTAAGGCCCATTTGCTTACACATAACCTGAACCTTTCCCAACTCCCAGGCCCTTTGCACACATAACCAACTCCCAACCCCCAGGGCCCCTTTTTTTAAAAACCTGAATCCTTAACTCCCGGCCCATTTGCTTAAACATAACCTGAACCCTTAACTCCCAATTTTTAAAAATAACCCGAATCCTTCCTAACTCCCCTTTGGCCCATTTTTTTAATAAAAAACCTGAATCCTTCCTAACTTCCTAGGCCCCTTTGCTTAAAATAACCGAATCCTTCCAACTTACCCATTTGCACAAAACCAATCCTTCCCAACTTTAGGCCCCTTTTTAAATAACCCGAATCCTCCAACCCCCAGGCCCCTTTTTTACACATAACCTGAATCCCCCCTAACCCCCTTTTCCCCTTTTTAAAAACCTAATTTTCCCCTTCCTGGATTGACACATAACCTGAACCTTCCCACTCCCCCGGCCCCTTTGTTTAAAATAACCGAATCCTCCAAAATCATTAGTAGTAAAAAAGCATAATGACCACTACTATTATATGGATGACAAAGCAAAGGGCTTATCTGTGATAATGGCAGGAGGCCCGGGGCCCCCCTTCATGCATGGAGAAAAAAATGTCCCTAAAAGCACCGACCTTGCAATCACTATAACAAACATGGTTGTACATGTACTATGGGGAAAAGGGAAAGGAAGATGCCCAATCAATCCTCCAAAATCGTTTTTTGACAGACCAAATTTCCATTAATCAATCCCCCATTTTCATCCAGTGTCAAATATAGCCCGAAACCTCAATCCTCCCTAATCCACCGCAAATAATCACATCCCTCAATCCTTCATCACTGCATTCCCCAAAAACTTCCTTTAAAACCCTTTACTTTTGGGAAAAAGGATTTTGGGGGATTTGGGGGAAATTTTGGGGTTTAAAGGCCACATCGCAAGACAACCCCCATAAAAAATTTGTGCAGTTTTTCTAATTGAGTTTTAAACGTGTTTTAGTTTGAACAATCCCCCCCCCCGAGGCGGCTTTCCAAAACCCCTTAACAAAAACGTTCAAAAACAGCTTGGGGAAAATTTCTGAATTCCCAAAAGGGGGAAACCAGCGTCAATTTTAAAAAGAGGCCCCAATTTTTGGCGACGCGAAAAAAACCAAAATAGGGCTCGCCCTCAAAAAGGGCCCAGTGGTTTCCCCCCCGATGGGGAGGGGATTTCAAGTTTCCCAAGACGTGTTTGATAGCGTAGGGGGTAGCGGGTTGGAGGAAGCCCCCGGGGCGGCAGGGGTCGTTTTTCCCTACCAGGTTTTAACCAAAAGCCCCCCTACTATACAAGGGTCAAAATCAGCAAAAAGTTGATACTTGCCAAGGTATATCTAGTGCATTAAAAAATCAAACACTGTCAAAATTGTAGTAAGTACATTTACAGGTCAAAATGATCACCGTTTTGACGGTAAAAGCATTGTCTGGTATTGTCGGGGGGGTCAAAATGACGTAAAACCAGTCAAAAAAAGCCCTGGTGAATTTGGGTCAACAGTCAAACAGGCAGTTGACGGTTTTGACCCTACACAACTTCCCCCCCAAAATGCAGCAATAGTAGGGGGGTTATAATGTCCGGGGTATTCAAATGAAGTGATCAGAGGGGGTGGTTTTTTTAGCCCCAATTCTGCTGGTATATAGATCAATTTTAACTTTTTTGGAGGGACAATTGGGGGTTCTTCAAGGGGCCTGTCTGCAACCCAGTCCAAGCTGGTAACACGTTAATAGTTATCCCCGCGGAGCATCATGAGAAATTGGGCAAGCATGTTCCAGAACCAAAAAGGATGCGGGTTTGATGAAGGGGCAGGGGTCGACTGTGAGTTAAAAAATTTTTGACCCGTCGGATCATGTTGCACTATGAACTAATGGGGATTGAATGTTGAGAGGGTGATTTGTTTTGTTGAAAAAACTGATTTTGGCTTTTCCGTTTCGGCATCATTGATCAAATTTCCCCAAAAATATTTAAAAAACGCTTTTTAACTAAAATATTAAAAACAATGATTTTTTTTGAGTGGTGGTTTATTTTTGCTTTTTTTTCCTTTTTAAAAGCTTTTTTCCCAAGAATTCAATTTGGGTTTAAATTTTAAATTATTGATTATTAAAATTCCCTCTCCAAATGCAAACGCACACACCTCTAACAATACCAAATTAAATGATGAGGCTCTTTCCACCATAGAAATTTAATTTTCGGAACTTTGGGCCATTTTCATAGGCAACCCTTTAAAAGCAGATTATTAAAAAGGGATGTAAAGTTTGGGGGCCCTCCCCTTTCCTTCCCTTGGGGACTGGGCTAAAACACCCTAGAGGGGGATGTTCAAAAATACACGACAAAAAACATTTTATACCCTCCGGCCGCCCTTTTCTTAGCGGGGTGGGTGAGCAACGGTGATTTTATACTGAAATGATTTCCTGTTTGGGGCAAAATGGCAGAACCGGGGCCCTTTCTGATCAGGTGCCTCGCTTTTTTTTCTTTT
>CM055819.1:47865803-47946020 GCA_029582265.1 Zoroaster sp. YZ-2022
TCATGATAGTAACTTTTTTTTTTTTTTTTTTTTTTTAGAAACACTTATTTTAATTTGGGAAAAGAAGAAAATGCTTTAAAAGGACACACTAGATCATTTTGATTAAATATTGTGTTGTATTTCTCAGAGTTATGATAGTAAGTTATTGAATTCCATTTACCGGAAATTTCCGTTTTCATCCAAAGGAAAAGGAGAAAATGCTTAAAAAAGACATTTCAAAAAAGGAATCATACAATTCAATAATAATAATAATAATAAAGATTTGTAGCGCGCACATATCCACCCTGCTGGGCACTCAAGGTAAATATGGCACAAATTAATTTGTGGGTTCCGTCGTAGATTCATTTTGAAACTGAAATACTGTCAAACGGAGCTTCCTTCAACAACTATTTTGTTAAATATTTCACTTCTAAGTATTTGTTTTCCTTTCATTAAATTAATAAGAATAATAATATCTTGTATAGCTCTCATATCTAAACAAATCAGCAACAAACTCTGGCGATACATCTTACACTGTAAATGATCATTTTATTTTTAATAGTTTTTAGGCAAAATGCTCCCCACCCTTCCAACTAAGGGTAAAAAGTGTTTACACTTAGCCATATATTTGCAGTTTTCAAAAGTTTGAAAGCATATAAGCTCTCCCAGAATAATGTGCACATCCCAGGCTTATTGCCATCAATGTCTGTTTCCAATCCTTATTTTTGTAAATTGTTGTAAAATGCTTTCAATTTGTGAGCTGAAAGTGACTGTTGAATGTGAAAATCTTGCAATGCAATTTCAACAGTCACTTTCAGCTCACAAATTGAAAGCATTTTCCATTAAATGAGTGATTAGAATCAAAATGGTTTGTCTTGTTTGAAAACTTGACAAGACCTCGGACTTGCGTTTCTTTTACTGTCCTCGGACTTGCGTTTCTTTTGCTGTTCAGTATATATTATAGACCTTATACATATGTTACATACTAAGCGACTGATGATCTTGACCGTTGTTTCAGAAGGCAAATACAAACTGGCATTTTATAAATAACCATCCCTTTGTTGAAAGTTTGTCTTTGTTTCAGACAGAATATATATTCTCATTTGTATTTTCCATATCTTCAGAATTGGTATTCCCTGACAGTGCTGCCCAGAAGGGCGTGTTGGAGACAGAGTGGATACTTATCCTTGTCCTCCTAGCCCTCTTCACCCTCTTACTGCTTGGTCTTCTCTTGTTATTGTGCTGCTGGAAACGGAAGGATGAATCTAGGGACTAGATAACATATTATCCTAGTCCTGCCAGCCTGGAAGGATGAATCTAGGGACTAGATAACATATTATCCTAGTCCTGCCATCCTGGAAGGATGAATCTAGGGACTAGATAACATAGTATCCTAGTCCTGCCAGCCTGGAAGGATGAATCTAGGGACTAGATAACATATTATCCTAGTCCTGCCAGCCTGGAAGATATCATTTGCCGAGTGAAAATTATTTTGTGAAATAATAATTATTCACAATAATAATGAAATCAAATAATTATTTTTCTTTCCTTAATAGCTTTCTGGCGGTCTGTTAAATCGATACAAAATATATCCTGCCTATTTCTTCCCGAAGGCGTGCCATTGCCCCTACCACACGGACCCCTTTTACCCACCGACCGCGCTGCTGCAAGCTTATTGTGCTTCATGAACGATGCAAGCGCAGCCTATCCATGAGTGTGAAAACGTTATACAAACGTCTATGAGTGACATGATTCAGACTATGAACGATTGACGAGCCCGCCAATATTCAAGGCCAAAGTCTGTTGGAACATGAGTAGTCACTATATATATACACCAATCCAGTCTATCAATCAAACGGCCAATAGGATTATAAGCCTGTCCATACGATTGTTACTGTGACGGTCAAGCACTTGGATTTTGTGAAAGTGGCGTGACCGAGTTTTCAGCATTGCTGAGGGTGGGCTAGGGGACTATTGCCATATATGATCTGTTCCCACGATATGAGTGAAAATTAGTTGCATAATTGTATTTGCTGGTATGGGACTTTAATACAAAGACAAATTTTACAAATAAAAGTATTAGACAGTATACCTTTTTGAAAATTTTACAGATTTTAATAAGTGTACACCCAAGAGCTACTGAATGGGTTATTGTCACCGAGGGTACTCCCCAATGGTACACAGGCAATCTCAATCCACATTAGTAATGTTGAATGGGTCGCTGTCACCTAGGGCACTCCCCAATGGTACCCAGGCAATCTCAATCCACATTAGTAATGTTCAATGGGTCGTTGTCCCCCAGGGTACTCCCCAATGGTACCCAGGCAATCTCATCAATCCTATATGTAGATTAGTAATACAGAAAGGGTCATTGTCACCTATGGTACTCCCCAATGGTACCCAGGCAATCTCATCAGTCCTATATGTAGATTAGTAATACAGAAAGGGTCATTGTCACCTAGGGTACTCCGCAGTGGTACCCAGGCAATCTCATCAGTCCTATATGTAGATTAGTAATACAGAAAGGGTCATTGTCACCTAGGGTACTCCGCAGTGGTACCCAGGCAATCTCATCAGTCCTATATGTAGATTAGTAATACAGAAAGGGTCATTGTCACCTAGGGTACTCCCCAACGGTACCCAGGCAATCTCATCAGTCCTA
Organism: Zoroaster sp. YZ-2022; assembly: GCA_029582265.1. Classification (NCBI taxonomy): domain Eukaryota; kingdom Metazoa; phylum Echinodermata; class Asteroidea; order Forcipulatida; family Zoroasteridae; genus Zoroaster; species Zoroaster sp. YZ-2022. The sequence continues at coordinate 47,868,445 of CM055819.1, forward strand.
TATGTAGATTAGTAATACAGAAAGGGTCATTGTCACCTAGGGTACTCCCCAACGGTACCCAGGCAATCTCAATCCTACTGCATATGTATGTTATATGGTTTTTATGATTACCTAGGTACCATCTGGGAAATTCTCATTCTGAGTAAAAAGAAATGGACAGTATTTCTGGGGAATATCATCACCTATCATCCACGTAACCTCCCATCATGTTGTGACAAACCAATGTCCAGGGGCGGGGTTCACTGGACCCCGCCCTAGCGGCTAGTGGAGCAATAGGAATGTTGAAATCATTCTCTTCCGTCTTCCAACACATGACCTCATCCAGTGTTCTCAGCGGCTGGCAGATAGGCTCTGATGTGATTGGCTCGTACTTCCCTTCTGAGAATAAATCCACCAATCTCAAAATAAGGTATTATAATACAGTTAACGCCAGTGCTGGGATGGTTAACTGCCCGAAACTGCACTAACCATTTAGAAATTTGCTAACCGGCTAGCGCTAACCGAAATCAATATTTAAAAAAAAAAAAAAATTTAGAAGAATTTGCTGCCCATTTTTTGGTTCTAGACTTTATTTTTGGTCGCATTGGTTATCATTTTGCAAATGGTATTGTCGCTGAAGGTATGTACGAAAACATGTCAAAGACACTGACATTTGGCGAGAAAAAAGTATCTATTAAAAATATGTTTTGAAAGTAAGTGAACAATTAATGTATAGTAATGGTCGATAATTGAAGATGATTTTCTGGAAGGGAGAAATCATAGGTTTATGAGTTAGAGAATTTACTCAACATGTTATTTAGCGTGTGGGGTAGGATTGACAGGAAAGTGATAACAGAATTAGATAATTACTCAAATGCTTCATTTACATGTACATCCCTAAATCCTTTTGGATTGTTATGAGCCAAAAATAAGACATCATCTGGATATTTTAGAAATTAGCATGTGAAATATACCAGGTATGTAATGTGGGCAGACAATTTGTGACAAATGTCAGTCCACGTTACAAACATAATCCCCTGTTATTTGTTTAATACCAGGAGGGATGTCTTGATTTTTTCAGGTAAAAATCCTTACGGGAATAGCATTGTCAAGGGACAACATGTGGGTGAATAAATCTGTTTTATTAGTACTTCTAATCAATTTCTGATTAAATGTCTGTCCACGTTACAAACATAACATCTTTAAAAAGATCACATATTGTAATTACTGAATTACTGAGAAAGTTTTCTCAATTTTTGAAAAGCATAATCCTCAAGGCACTTGGAATGTACACAGAAAAAATTATGACAAAGTTCTTCATTTTATTATGTCCCATGTTCCTCTAAAATGTCACACATGTTTACATGTCTAGGGATTTGCGCAATCTGCAGATTTCTAGCCTCGTTTTCGCCGACCTAGATTTTAACCCGCGAAAGATATGGACTTCGGCGCAGCGACTTCTAATAGTCCATGTACACTGCAGCCAAAATGAGTTATTGATGGTTGCATACAAACCAGTTCACTCAATTTTATATGTACAGTGTTTCAATCAAAATTGTACATTAGAACTCCCAAAGTCAGGCAATGTGTTAATTAATTCACAGAGCATTATTTTAAAAAGTTGCCCTAAAATTTGAGTGGTTTATTACTCCAATTTATTGTTTTGGGCTAAAATAAATAGCTTGTTTTGTTACAGTATCTGTCATTTGTTGTGTGGAAATAAATTTGATCACCACTTTAACTTTTGGCAGTCCCCTTTACCCTTTTCATTGTTGGCTTATTGTGTATTTATTTTGTTTATCTCAAAATTCTTGTTGGCAATATGATACATACAAGTTGTGGCATGAAATTATTGCATACTGTACCTGTCATCTAACACAAATAATTCCCAAGTTGCCCAAATCCCTAATTTTTGAAGCACCACGAGCAGCGCAATCTCGAGATTGAGCACGCAATCTCGAGATTGCGCTGCGCAATCTCGAGATTGTGCCCAATTTTGATCAATCTCGAGATTGCGCAAATCCCAAGATTGCGCTCAACATATTCATTAGTGTGGACAGACCCAATTACATCATAAACGTTATTCTAAAAAAGGAGACTGTCTGTGGGGTGAATGGAAGAGGCATTCGGACTTATCATTCAGGGCCGTCTAAAGAATATTTGAGGCCCCCGAGCAAAGCAATGTACTGGGGCCCCTAACCCCCTCGCCCCCAACACAAAAACGCAAAGAAGTGCTGGAGTGCTGCACTGCTGCTGAACCTTAATTTTTATGTTTCAAAGTGAATATCGGGGCCCATAAAATCGCGGGTTCCCCGGGCAACTGCCCAGTGTGCCCATGCGATAAGATGGCAGTGTTATCATTGTAATGACTTTTCAGCAAATTGCACCTTGGTCTCAAACTCGGCTATCAGAAGTTTGTCAGATGCCATTTTGCTCGATTGGAAAGAATGTTGTATCCGACTGCCACTTTTTAAGGGCTTTTTTGGAATTTTTTTGCAACCACTAACCAGTTAAAAAATTATTCTATCGATTTTTTGGGGGTACAGAAAGCGAAAACTATTATAGAATGCAGGGCCACACCGAATGTTACTTCATATAAATTTATGTAATCTGACTTTAAAATACACAACTGCAGTTCCTTGGTCAAATTCAAAAAGGGAAAAATTTGGCCCTGCATTCTATAGTATAGGTACTCCAAAACTATCTTTAAAATCCACTTTTATGATGGTTTTCGGACTTAATTTATTTCCCTTCTAAAAAAATCCTCCCCTTCAGAAAATAGAAGGATCCTATTATAGTTGCTACTGCGCATGTACAATGACCGTGATGTTAGTCACTTGGGGAGTTGACAAGATCAGACTGACATGACTGATGGAAGTCATTGTATACCAAAAATGCCTGATTTTTCATGAAATAAATATCCTGGAATAATTTGAAGTAGCCTATTATGTCCATCATCATCCATATGTTCTCCACCTTACTGGTTAGGTAAGATTACATTATTGGTTATATTCAATGAGAAAAAGTGGCGGTCGGATACGACATTCTACCCGTTTATTGGTTAGTGTCCTATTAGCATTGTATTTCTTTGAACATATCAACTATGAGCACCAGACGATCAAGGAGAAAATGTGTCTGTTTTGAAACAGCGACCTCTAATTTCAGCCCATCTTTGCATATCATTAATTTTTGGATCCGCAACGCCGCAGCCTCGGGAGCACTCTCGCCTCTCAATGACGTGGGCTGAGTTTAAATTCCAAAAGAAACCTCATGTGCTCTCCCTAAGAGGAAAAATGAAAAACAAATCAATATTTTTTTTAAATAACAATAATATTTTCCTAGTTTCTTTTCGGGTAGTCCCTCAGTAAAGACAAATTATAGAACTGGCAATTTAAACTAATTAAAATTAAAAAATAGTATATTTTTCTTTGTGAAAGTTGATGATAGTATCAAACTGATGGTATCAAACTCCCCTCTCCAAAAGACGATCAGAGCATACTGATCGAAACGTCCAGTTGTAACCACCAGTTTATTTCAGAACTATTTACTACAAAAAAGATAATGTTCACATGATCTGATGTCACCACAAACAGTCTTTACTTTACTTAAAAGGACAACTCGTCACAACCAGCAGGGCATGGAATCAGAGTGCTAGTTTTAGATTAACTCAGTGACTGAAAATAATACCCACATGAAAAGGTCACCGTCATTACCGTTGCTGCTGTATAATTTAGCCAGTAATTTTCAGTCAGTGTGTTTATCTTAAACTAGGACACCGATTCCATGCCCTGTTGAGAGTCTGCTCTGATCGTGACGACAGTGTCCCTTTCAACTCTCCTAAATTTTGCGTATTGACGGCACCCGCAACGCGCTGCCATTTTGGAGCACACGTTTTGGACTATTGGACAATCGTATGGAGCGAAGGCAACGGGCAAAACTATTTCCTGTGGCAGTCCATCCGCTAAATTTAGATTTTTGTAGTGACAAACTGTTTTTAGATATTATTCGATTTGTAATGGTCATTTGTTTTGGCTTTCAAATAAATAGTTTGATGAAGCTACTTCCTGTTTATGTTCGTATGAAACTATAACGGTTCATTTTCGTGAACATGATTGATGCCTAGGAAGTGTTGGGTTTAACTTGGAGGAAGGGTAAATGTGCCATTTCAGCTTGTGTTATAGCATTTTCGAGAATTAGCAAAGAGAAACACGTCATGGCCACAAGAAGCGAGGTTATAAATGAATAATTATTTTGCACAATATGTTATAGTAATGTGACTGGGCTGGAGAGGCCGGGGACAGTATTATTGTTTATGTTAAATTCAACACCAGCGAGAGCTTTGTGTGCGTGCCACAACCAGTTCTGGCACGACGTGACTGCGCTAGTGCTCCACTACACACCGACCACGATCTGTGAAGCTCGGCCAACAGTCGCCGTGGCTGACGCGCTCAATCATGGTCCGTGTGTCATGCTCCTTACGACCGCTCGAGAGCTTTGCGTGCGTACCACAACCTTCCGGCACGACGTGGCTGCGCTAGTACACCACTACTATTGGCGGATCCGGGGGGGGGGGGCTAAGGGGGCTGTAAGATACAAACGGTAAGGTATTCCCCCTCATGTTTCCCATCATTTCCCCCTCACTGTGCTTTGTTTTTCTCTCCCTTTGATTATTTCATTGTAATTTTTGTAGTACTGAAAAATCGTTCTTGATTCTCAGCACCCCTAAAAAATATTCTGGATCCGCCCATGACTACAAACCGACCACGGTCTGTGGGTGAAGCACGGCCAACAGTCATCGTTGCTGACCCGCTCAGTCATGGAGTGTCATGCTCCTATGCTATAATACCCACTGCTCTCCACGCAATAGGATAGCTTAGCAGCAGTAGCCAACGCTATCAGAACTGTCGATTTTCATCGAAAAACATCTTCATTTTGGTAGTTTTTAAAAAGAAAATGTCATGAATAAACGTTGTATACATTTAATTTTAAGTTCTGTGTAAAATTCATGATTTTATTTTTATAAATGACAAAAATTAATATAGTGCGTCATATACACTTTTCAAATGTTCCCCAAAATGTTTGGAAAATGACATTATTCTAAGGCATTTCAAATGTTCTTTAATCATGTCAATGCAATGCTGTGCTCATCACAATATTTGAAGAAAGATTCAAACAAAGTCACACATTACTTTTCAGACGAGCAAAGATTGTACATGTGGAGTATGGTGAGTTTTTATTTGCTAAGTTTCAGTTCGCCATGCACTATAACGACTGCGTCAGCAGACGACCCCTCACTGTACTTGCATTCACGCTCCACCGCGGTATGTCTGTATCCTTTCTCTATGGTCAGTGCGACCCAGCGGGATGTACAATGTACATGTTCATGACAGTGCCTTCATGACTGTTCACCATGTTTTTTTTCTTCATTTCTGCCACTGACTTAGCACATTTAATTGATAAGATTTAATAATGATAATGTTTCAAATTTATTTTAATATTTAATAATATATTTTATTTTATATTTTTGACAACCCCGTTTTGACTTTTAGTGTGCCAATCACTATGCAGAAAGTCGAAATAGACGAAATAGACTATCGTGTAAAATGCATTCGTTTTAAACCTGTACAATCTTTGCTCGCCTAAAAACACTAAAATGTTATTCATTTTATGCTGATTTGTACGACAGTATGCCTGTTTTATTTACGTAAACTAAAGAAATAGTTCAAAATTGTAATTATTTATGGTAATATAACACTTTTCTTTTAAATTTTCCACTTAAATGTCGATATTTTTTGCAAATCTTTTTTTTTTCAGTTGTTGTCGTCAAACATATTTAAATATAATCAATATTCTGTATACATACAGAATTTCAACTATTTCCTGCATTTCAAACGTGTGTACGATATTTGATTTTAGTCCTTGCTCATTACAAAATTTTGCTACAGCGAACGTTAACTGCTATGAACACAAGTGACTTGTTGACAACAGTGTCTGTCGGTAAATTCACAAACTTGTTGGTATGTCTGAACTTCTGAACGTCGGGAATTCAATCTGTATTTTGAGTTTTGTGTCGGTATATTTACCCCAAAAAATGAAAAAATGACTACACCACTACTTAGCAGCCCATGCCCAGTAAGCATTGTTTTAAGCATTATGCTAAGTAAATACAGGTATCCCTCAGAACACTCCAAACACTCCGCCTACTCTCTATGTTGTCACTTTATTTCCTCGCATGCCTTTCCTTATATGGACGTACAACCTGTTGTATAACCTGATTTTGCACACGTTCCTATACTTAGACGCGTCAGGCAAGCTTCTAATTGGATAAGACGCCAGAGTAAGCTAATGTTTTATTCATTCCTTGGCCCCAGATTCCTATATAAATCTCGAGAATTCCTTCTCTTTCTCTCGGCGAAGTACTGTTCCAAACGAATACGTTATGTGCAGTCTTATCAATATAAGTTTGTTGGGCGGTCTTTACCGCGGACTAATGACCGGTTTTGGGCATGGTCACAGGTGATAAGGACCGAGAGCCGAAGGTGAGACTGAAGGCGGTAAAGCGTCAAACTTTTATTCCATTTATAAATGCCGGCATCGATTTCGCTTTCAAAATGTAATTTTTGTTGAATAAACCAAATAGAAATGGGTAAATCCACATCGCGTGCCACACAAACTGCTCTGATTAAGCCATGTCTTTACCATCCGTTAATACACTCCCACATGATTACGTTTTGTCCAATCGGATTGTCTAAACTGTCATGGGCATTTATGAATAATTAATAATGGGACTTCTGAACATGCCATACCTAACTAAGTTCATCTGAGTTCATCTAAAACTATCAGTTCGGGATTCAATGTCAAGCTGCAAGCCTGCTCTAATCGTGACGATATACCCACTTTAAATGTTGTAAATAAGTAACAAGTATATATTTTTTTTACAAAAACACCATTTCTCTCTGAGCAGAATTCGATCCTCGGACCTCTCGCTCGGCAGTCAAGCCCTATAACAACTTAGCTATAAACTGTTTCGTAGATATCTGGTAGCTAAGCATGTCCATTCCAAGTTAAGCGACCACTTGAAATGTTTTAAATACTGAAGTAGACAAGTTTTTACAACAACACAATTTCTCTGCTTGGGATTTGATCCTATGACTTCGGCAGTCAGTCACTGTCCTAACTGAGCTAACTATCGTCTTAGGTTGGCTGGTTCCCTGTATTTATCCTATCAACGATAGAGACATGCTCCGGGAGTATCAGTCAAGGGATTTCATTGATACATTGTGCCTCAGAAAATATGACGTCACGCTTCTAGGCTCGCGCACTAGCTATCAACCAAGGTAAAAGTTGAATTTTAATGAAATAAGGCCCTTTCACACGAGACCGTTTTAGCAAGGGACCTTGACTAAAAATCGCATCCATGTTAAAAAATAGCAAATTCCAGTCGTGTGAAAGCTATCCTTGTTAAATAATTACCACGGACCCTCGTTATTTATAACAGAGATCGAGACCTCCTCCTATAGAGAGGCAAGTATATCTGGCGTCATCCATGAGCTTTGAAGCGCGACGTCAGATCTTAAAGGCAACCACAATAATTATGGTATTAATATTAAGAGTGAGTGATACCGCCCTCTATCGGTATGTTTTACGGGTGGATGGATCGATGGGCACGTGTGATAATTTAAAGGACTGCGTTTTGCACTGAGACGAGCTTTTCAGGCACATACAACGGCGCACCCAAGAGGGGGGCTCGGGGGGCTTGAGCCCCCCCCCCAAGAGGGTCCACGAAAAAAAAGGGACAAAAAGAAGAAGGAAAAAAATGAGAGAGAGAGGGGGAGGAGAAAGGGTGGATTTCTTTTCATCTTATGCCACTCGCATTTTTTTCTTCTTTCTGCCAAAATTATTTTATTATGTCTCATGAAATCTCACTATAATTGTTTAAATTTGCAACAATAACATAAACATTTGAAACCAACGTGCCAATTTGTCCGGGCTAAAATATATTTTACGTGGTTCCGGCATTTTTCAAATTTAAGTGTTTTTCCCTTTTCAAGGGAATGCCGGACAAGTGTAAGGAAAAAGTAATACATTTTTGTTTACCCACAATGATTTATTTTTAGATGTTGTATAATGAATATGCATGAACATGTCACTCTGGTGCAACGACCAGATCCAATCTTATTTTATCATGTGTTGCTTCCTTTTCTCCAATTTTCTTTAACTCGGCTATGTGCAGGGCTTTAAAAAGGCCTGCAATCCTACCCTTTCCAAATTACACATCACATACATGCCCAGGTTAGGGTTTAAATTTTATTTGTTAACAGTAATCTGATATAAATAATTATTATGTGACACCGTTTTAGCAACAACAAAAAAGAAAAAGATTACCGGTAGGATCTGGGTTTGCCGCCCACTTGTTCATGGAATTTGCCGCCCATTGATGGAAAGTAGGTAGTTACTGAATCACAATTGATTGATTTGTGCAGTTCGTAATTATAGACGATACACTAATGTTTGTGTGTGAGTGAGATTGGCTCTTGCCAGCTTGGCGTTTATGCCCCTCCATGGGAGGTTACCGAGTTCCTAATGGGAAGATCCATCCATACCTATTATACATACATACAACCCAAAATTACATACATACGTACATATACATACTAGGCCTAGTTGATTTGTGACAGTAACATTTTCTTTGAGCCCCCCCTAATACAAAATCCTGGGTGCGCCGTTGGGCACATACAATGACACATGTATACTGAATTTCGTGTTTGATGTCAATATGATTCGAGTCGCGTTTGCTGGAGGACGGTGTAATATGATGGTGCAATTTTCTTTTCAATAACAAAAGAACGTGTTCAAAGAAATACTGTCATAATTGGTTGTTTTTGTCGTCGTAATAATAATCATCATCGAACATCATCACCTGTGGCTTCACTAGAAAATTTAGTTTCATCAACAGCAGCATTTGTAGGAAACTGTGACATTCAAATTCAAGATCATTTACCACAAAAAAGAGATGTTTCGTCTTCTCTTTTTAGTGATCGTTCATTGCCTGTCGGCTGAGGCTGCCAACTTATGTGAAAACGCGGCCGTTGCTAACTGGCGTAGCCGGTATTTCATTGGCACAGCCGACGTGATCCTGCAGGGGCACGGATACCGCAACTTGACGGGGATTTCCGCTATCGGGTGCGGCAATTTGTGTCTGTCCAATTCGCGTTGTTTCTCTGTCAACTACTCAGACCGGGACAAGCTGTGTGAGTTGAACGGAGCTTCGGCGTCGCAGTTCCCGCAGGCCCTCGCTGAGAAGAAGGACACATATTATTACGGACCAGAGGAGGTAAACTGATTATTTCGTTTTTTAATATTTGTCTTTTCTTTGAAGCAGTATTTCTTCCACTTTAAACTAATAAGGGCCACTAAATAAAACGGTGAAATTAGGTTTTACCTGAATTCTCAAAGAAAGTTACTTTATTATTACGATGCGATACAAGAAACTTTTTTGCATTGTTACTAGAGCAACTGGCTAAAGTTTTTCTATTTACGTCATAGATCACTTGGTTGAGCAAAAAGGAAAACTGGAGGCCGTTACCAATATCAATAGAAGTGTATTAGAGCGGTGTCAAATTTATTTGGTTATGTTTTTTTTAAATATTTGGCGAGTTGCTCAATATAAACAGCTCTGATGTGGTTTCTAATACCCCGTACAGGACTATAGGAGATGTATCGATTAGATTTGGTACTAAAGATACCCAATAACAATTATAGACCTTTTAATTAGGAGATTTTCGGTTATATTTGTTGTTATTGGTTGGTTTATTTATTTTGTTGATTGTAGGGTTTATAAATATCAAACCTCGAGTCTGAGTCCGAGTCCCTAGTGTTGACTCCGAGTCCCGAGTCATGTTGGTCGATTCCCGAGTCACGAGTCACGAAGGTTGAGACCGAGTCCGAGTCACGAGTCACTTAAAAAAATCCAACGAAAAAAAGAAAACCTTATACATATGTCAAGGTTCAAAGTTAAGTGAACAAATACTCCATATATGGGCTAGTATCTCATCAATTTTACTAAATCAAATACTTATTTCCAAAATCAACATTATTATTGGTTTACTATTCTTATTTTAATTACCTTGAGTCATGAAATTGAAAAGACTTATGAAGTAATATTTTTCCAGTTCTCAAACTTGTAAAAAGAAGGATACGTTTTGAATGTACAAACTGTTCACACAAGAAGATATTAAATAAAAGGGAAGTGAGAACACTGACTTGTACAAAGGTATGTTCGTTCTATTTCTCTAGAATGGACGAACAAACGCCATGAAAATTGAGAGACCAGTGATTGGGACAGTGTAATAAGTCTGGTACAAACAACTATGAAGGAAGGAAGGATCATTCACACAACAACTATTGTTACAAAATACAAGGAAAACGATAAATAATATTGTCCTTACCTCGTGTTACTGCGCGGTATAGATGTTAACACCAGGCGCTCGGCAACGTGATGTGACATGAACTCTGTAAAAAGCATGTGCACTGTGCATGTGTCGGGGGGGGGGGGTGGGCGGAGGTGGACGCTGAATCATAATCCTGTAATCATTAATTATATTATTTACTTCAGGTAAGAATTATTCATTTTGAGTGTATGAAACGTCTGGATATGCGTTGCTACGACTTCAACATTGCAAGTTCTCGCGACTTGTTTTGTTACTCAAAGAAATTAAGTAAACGTTACGTAGAATGACAACACGAATGTAAGCATTCTAACTCAATTACTGTTTTACCCAATTTGATAGCTCGGAAATCTTTACGGTATAACAATCTAAGTATTTCTTACTATAAGAATCCAGTGCATATGATTTAGTTGTGTAATAATGATAAACTCAATTTTGAATGTCGTTGACTTCACTCATTTTTTTTTGAATCGTTAAAACTTAAGCAAGTAAGTAATACAAACACAATCAAATTTTAAGTTTCACCCAATTTGAGATTACGTAACTATTTCAAGTTAAATGCTACGGTAGTATATCTAAGTATTTCGTACTTTAAAAAAATAGTGCATTTTATGATTGAGTTGTTTTTTAAAGTAATAATTAATCAAAGTGTGTAATAATGATTAACTCAATTTTGAATGTCGTTGACTTTACTCGTATTTTTTAAACATTAAAACTTAAGCAAGCAAGTAATACAAACTTAATCAAATTTTAAGTTTTACCCAATCTGAGATCACGTAAATATTTCAAGTAAAAGCTATGATATTACAATCTAAGTATTTTGTACTTAAATGAAACTAGTGCATATAATTGGGTTGTTTTTTTAAGTAATAATTAATCAAAGTATGTAATAATGGTTAACTCAATTTTAAATGTTGTTGACTTTACTCTTTTTTCCGCATCGTTATAACTTAAGAAACCAAGTAATATAAACTTTTTCAAATTTCAAGTCTCTCAAACTAAAGGATTAACATAAAAGCAACAAAAAATGACTTTTAAGTAATATCTAGTCATTTAATTTGTTTAATATTTACTTCAGGTGAGATTAATTTTTTGAGTGTATAAATGAATGATCATTTTGTAAATGTTCAAAACCTTTTATTATAGGTTTTCCCGGCCAAGTTCGTCACTTTAGCAGCCAATTTCAACACAAAGTCAATTAATTTTGCGCGAAACTATGGAATTCCATATCTGCCATTCTAAACGTCGCCCGTCGCCCTTCTAAACGTCGCCCGTCGCCCGTCGCCCGTCGCCCGTCGCCCGTCGCCCGTCGCCCGTCGCCCGTCGCCCTTCTAAACGTCGCGCGTCGCCCGTCGCCCGTCGCCCGTCGCCCGTCGCCCGTCGCCCGTCGCCCGTCGCCCGTCGCCCGTCGCCCGTCGCCCGTCGCCCGTCGCCCGTCGCCCGTCGCCCGTCGCCCGTCGCCCGTCGCCCGTCGCGCGTCGCCCGTCGCCCGTCGCCCGTCGCCCGTCGCCCGTCGCCCGTCGCCCTCTTTGCCTACGCGGGGTGAAGACGCATGCGCATGTAAACAAACTCATTTCATGCAGCTTGCAGTGTATGCTTGTGTGTGTACTGTAGAACTACATGGCTGTAGAACTACATGGGTAGTTATCGTTACTACATACACTGAAAATACGATAAGCAGTTTGAATTGTGTGCACTGGGAAAACCCTCGATTGTCCTTGGTGTGTTGTTGTCAACTAGGGACGTCCCAAGGGAGTTTAACATTAAAACGGAAGATTCAAGAGTTGCTTCTTAACCCGGAGAGCCTGAGAGGTGTGTATTTTCGTTTTGTTTATGGATATTTCGTATAATAAATCTAATACACGCCCCTGTTAATTTGATCAGTCTCATTTTTTGTGACCTAGCTTTTTACAGTGTATGCCCAGTTTCGGGTTACTTTAAAATGTATTACTGTCAAATGATTTCCAATTTCATTTTCATTTTAGTGTCATACTCATAGGGAAACCAATATTTGTTTACTCTTCTATGAACTAACTGTATTTCTGATATTGCCAATATTAAATATATGATATTATATATCATCTGAATGATTATGTTTAGGCCTAGATGATTTGGGGTTAGAAGTGAACTGAATGTTGATTTTTTTTCTTTGAGAATGGTTGGACCAGTTTATACTCATTAGGCCCATTGAAAAATGAAACTGTCCAACATTGAATATTGTCTGTAGTGTTGAAATAAACCGAGTTCTGAAGTAAATTATATTAGATGCTTGTGGGGAAATGACCCATTTATTTAAGGTATTATACATGTTTTTAAATGACGTTGTTAAATGAACTTTCTTTTCAGGACAAATGGATGAAATTTTGAAAACCTTGGGCATCACTGAAGATGTGATTAAAGCATTTCAGGACAATAACGTAAGTATTTGATTTCACATTGTGTTGTGTATGTTTTCAGAAAGAACTGGACCTATTTTTAACTCATTGTTCACATCATCCCTAATGAAAGGAAAGTGAAAGGGACAAAACAACTGTTACAAATAATGTAAATAAAAACGTGTTTATTTACAATAGAAAATAGATAACAAGTTTCAGAAACAATTATTTTCCTTGAGACAAAATCACATTAAAATCATAATTTCATAAACAAGCCTATCTCTGTTTCATTTTACTAGGAATATTGGAAATTCCACATAGGAACCTGCAAGACTGTATTGTTATTATTTGATGTTTTTATTTTATAAAACGATACAGCATACTGCTAACAGTTGTAATCTTCCTAACAATTTATCACCATTGCAACTTTTTGTCGGTATGTTTTATCACATTCATTCTGTTGTAGCCATTACTTGTATAACATCTAAGACCATAGACCAGGCCAATTAAACGGTTTCCATGTTTGTTTTCATGTTGATACATTTATGTTTATTCTACATCACAGTTAACTTAGAAATGTCAGAAGTATGTCTGCTAGATCATCCTTAATTGTATGATGTCACATTCATTCAATGTCATTTTCTTGATTTATTTTACAATACACTCTCCCACAGGTAGGACCGAAAGAGGTTTTAGGCTTGAAGGACTCGAATTTGAACTTCTAGGAGTGTTGCATATCGGCGACCGTGTACGCATTCGACAGAAGTGCAAGGCACACATTGACAGTACGTATTTGCCATTAGGCCTCCTTGTAATCTTAGAAAATTTGTTTTTTATAGAAATATTATTTGGTATGTAGTATTTCAAAATTATTAAGATGATTTGAGACAAAAGGGTAAAATAATATATACTAAAACGACTGTTAAATTCTGAATGTTGTATTGGTATACGGTCTTAAGTTTGAAAGTAGTTTGTATTTTTATACATGAACGTTGTGTTGTCGTGGTTTTTCTTTCACTTACACTAATTAACATAATTGTTTGCAGATGAAGCTGCAGAATCACCGGTAGTTTCAAATTGCGAAATTTAGTGAAAAACCGGAGGTTGGCTACACAGCCTTCCAGGAAGCAGCCCAAAGAGAGGGAAACACTGCGAGTATTTTCAGGCTGGAAACATTGCGAAAAGGGTGGGGAACTGAAACAGGTCCCGGCAAGAAATGGAGGTGGCGCCCTGAAGATGGACTTGCCCAAAACTCGACAAAAGATGATATCATGAATAAGTTCACGAGTGTGTTTTTTCCTGATGGAAAAAATACATCAAAGGGCCTCCGCCTGAGCAAAGTGACAAAACACATTGCCACTTTTAGTGGCAAACGGTAGAAGAATTGTATCGGGAAGGAGCTCACACTCGGCGGTGTCTTCAATGAATTAGGATCACACCCAGTACGTTTGTACTTGGAAACTGAACTTCGGAGTGAGGTAATTCTAGGTTTAGGGAGTTTCTTATTTTTGTAAATTTTGTTTGAAAGATATTACACTATATATTTTTGTCAATATTTCAGTGGGAAACACATACCTACAAGTACCTATAGTTAGTTTGCCCTTTATTACATTTCTTGCAGCAGTCAAGTGATGATGATGACCTCAGTGATGATGACTTACCCGATGTCTTCGAACCAAATGATACGCCGCAACCACAGGTTTGTATTTAACGCTTTATGTTCAATATATCCATCCAAATAAGCAATACGTTTTGCATTGATAAAATGGCACACAGGTCGATGTTTAACTTGTTTCTAATATTGTATTATTTAATAGCAAGATCAATGATACACATAATATAACAATGTGACAATTTTGATGGTAACTGATCCATGCATTGAAATATCTATTTCATTCAAATTAAATTACTGCAGGCCAGTGGCAACTTAACCGTTTACCAACCAGACACACCAACAGTGAGTTTCCCACGACACATCCAGGTACTGTAGGCTTTGTGTACTAAGAAGTAGTCAGGGTTAAAAAAAACAACAACTTTATTATGGATTCGTGATCGTAAGTGCCATAACTATTTACAAACTATTTACATACTTGCTCGCCGTAATAAAGGAATTTTTAGAACAGACAAATACAGTACAAATGATTATTCCAATTAATATATATTTTATATTTTTATTTTTAAATTTCTGTTAATCTATACCAGTATTTAATTAATGTTTAGATAATTACACCTCTCTTGGTTTTGTCTTTCGTTGTGTTTTGTTTTTGCAAGGGTGCTTCACACCAGGAAACCACTCTGGGATCATATGAGACCTATGTCAACCTGTTAGAAGATGAAGAAGAGGACATAGCTTTGGCCATAGATTTGCATGTTTTGGTAACCCTTTCCATAATATGTCATGAAGCGAACAGTTAAAATTCATAAAACTTGTATCACTTTGTAGCTTCCCATATCTCTAATAGAGAGAATTGACAATTTGATTACGTCCAAAATAAGGTTATCCGTACCATGTGGGGACTGTAAACCCAATTCACTTATTGGCGCATAGCGCAGTGGGAATTGAACCTGGGTCACAACAGTAGACGGTGCAGAACGAACAATAACCACTGTACACCAACCTGATAACTTGGACATAAATTGATACCGGTAGTTTGTTGAAAGCGTAGCACAGAGAATTAAATATAACAACGTCTTCGTATCTAATTTTTCAAACTAGCAGTAGAAGTTCAGATGAGTTGCCAGATATAAAACGTAACCTGTCCGACCTGGTGCAAGGTGGAACTATTGATATCATCATTCGCAGAAGCAAGATCAACGAATCAACAAAAAGGGCAGTTATGTCAGAGGGCTTTAGTTTTTGGAGTCCAGTGAAAGTGACTTTCGCCGGAGAAGATGCAGTGGACGATGGAGGTCCCAGAAGAGAATTCTTCAAGTAATTTTACAAATTCAAATAAACATTATTCGAAACGTATTCCCTTTTCTAATAAAATTATACACGGGTAATTTTGAGACCATAAAGTGTAATTTATGCGTATTTGCAAAAATAATTCTCTAAATGGAAGCTGGAGACTTTAGGATACATTGAAATGTCCCCCTTATCACGATTGTCTCCCTAATACCCTGTATAGAAAAATCTTAATATTTATTATAATTATTATTAAATGACAATACAGCATTTGCCTAATTTTTTCTACCTTTTGTCGATGCAGTATGCTGAAATATTGAATGCTAATCATATCCTGTAAATATTAAAATTGCTAAGATCTATTATACATATTTTGCACAAATACAGGTTGTTAATGAAGGAAGTCAGGACAAGGATGGGAGTCTTTGAAAGTGCTGGAGATTTAGGGATGGTATCCTTCACGCACAACTTAACACTGCTGAGGCAGCAAACGTACAAACTTGCAGGTCAATACACAACTTGAGTTTTGTCAATGGGGCCGGGCCTTCAAACCTTATCTCCATCTACGTTTGCGGCCATGCTTGGAAAAGATGTTCAACTAGTTGACATAGCACACTTATCGGATTCTACTGCCAGGAAAACCTGATGAAGGTTTGTATTCACCACCCATCATTAATACGAAAATGATATCTATTTAAATAATTTAAACAACAAAAGGAAATTTGAAATAAATATTAAAAATATAAAGACATTTATTGTGGGATTTGAACCGGCGATCCCTGGGACACCGCCAACATAGGGCTGGATAGCTCAGTTGATACAGCGCTTATACAGTGTTCCAAAGGTAACAGGTTAAAATCATGCTCCATACAATTGCCTTGTTTATCCTGATATTGATTTACGCGAATTTTACTTCAAACAATTATAACAAATAGGACAATTATGTTAGTTGCAAATTTGATGTTCGCTGAATGCATTTTGTAAATATATTTACCGTTTAATATAGTAATGAATTTTCTTTGATGGGAAAAATAGTATATAGTGTTTTTGTCAACTTTCTATAAACACAAGTGCATGCTGTTATTTAAAGTCCGGCATTTCAACTTAATGAATTTTGTTCATTTGCAAACATGTTAAATTTGTTCGTTTTAAATAGTTACAAAGTTGCAAAGAGCAGCAGGAATTCGACGAAGTCCTGACAGAACAGATGGAGTGGCTCATTGAACAGGGCGTAACTAAACTCCACGGGCTGCAGATAGCTCGGGACCGAGATAGATTGTGCAGTGATCTATTGCTCCAGCAAGTGTATTACAGGTAAAACTCATCTTGAACTATGTTTGGGGATAGGTTCAGCTTTTTTTGTGTGTATTATTCAAACGAGTTGAAGAGCTATTATAAAGCTGCTATCTTTATTTCTAATAATTAAGACATGATGACAGAGAATAAATGTGTTTAATGTAGTTGCTTAAAATCATGGTTACCTTAATGAACAAGACTGGTGAAATGATTGGTTTTGTGTATATATAGATGGATAATTACTTGACTTTCCGACATTATTTCGTTCTTGAGTTAAATTCCTAATTGTATATAACAGGGTGCAGCCAGCAATTCTGCAGTTTATTGAGGGCTAGGCCCTTTGTGGGAGGAGGCAAAGAGAAACACAGGAACGGCTGAATTGTTCATTCACAGCTGGAAACCACTAAAGATGGCGGACCTGAAGCAAATGTATATTGTTTCGTATTCGGCAGAAGGTTCAAACAGCCGTGATAAAGAGGATGACACCATATATGCATTTGAGATATTCCTCCAGAATTGCCAGGGTATTGACTATATTTTCAATCATTTCGATTATCCGGTTTAATGTCTGACAATTACAATTTTCATAAAGTTCTGAGCTTAATGAAAGATCAAGATTGAGGAATGATTCAACCGACATTATATTAACGTTTGAATGAAATTGAAAATTTTTCATTACTTATATATATGACAAACGCTTTTTGTACATGGGGAAAATGCCATATTAAAAAGGGGGTCATTGACTGAAACGTGCCCAAGGTAAATTCCAGCCCGGTATAATATTGTGTTCTGTCCTGTTTACTTTATAGAGCGAAAAAGTGAAATCTCACTCGAACAACTCCTGGATTTCTGGACGGCAGCGGATAGAATCCCACCGTGTGGTTTTGACAGTCCCCTCGTCGTCGACTTCTACACAAGAGTTACTGGAATACGACGACTCCCAAGTTCCCATACATGTGGTCCGGTCCTGTGGCTCCCGAGGGGAGTTGAGGTCCCTGAAGAACTAGAACAGTTGTTGTCCGACGCCATAAAGAATTGCCAAGGATTCGGCAAAATATAATACGGATCTTCAACAACAAAAATCTAAGTTTTGTCTTTCTTGGGAATATTGAGGACAGTACATGGAAAAAATAGCAAGAGAATGATCATTATCAGATAAGCCTACTTCCAAACAGCGTAAAATATACAAACAATATAAATCGAGTGATATTGAAGAATGGTTTAATTTATACATATATATTTTTGAAATCGACATTTATTTTTACAGAATTTAAACACTGGGATAACGCCGTTGTAATTCATGATCCTCTGTTATTTTATTATTATTTATTGATTTCTATTTGTTTTTAAGTTTTTTGGGGGACAACAGGAAATATTTAAAGGTGTTCTTGCTATATTAACTGTTATTTGCCTATTTCTTTTTACTTTCAAGTTGAAACAGTTTAAAAAAAACTAAGTGGTATTTTATGATTGTTGAGGCCTCATTTTCTGTTAAGTGTTGTTTTGTAAGATTTACATCGCCTTTCTTTATGGTAAGAAAACGTTTTAAAAATATAAACGTAAAATGTCTGGAATCATGGACTGCAATTATTCCGAAATACATGGTTATTTAAGGCCACATAAATATCACTGGTAGTGTACTTTCCATTATACATAGCATGTGTAGACCTACAAAGTGTAAAACAACAATGAATATCCAGGAGAACCATTTTTACACTTCCAATTTATCACACATCCACTTAAATAACTGGATGGATTCTGTGACCGATGAAGGCATATCCTTGTCGTGGGCTGCCATAAGATTATTGAAAATCTCGTTTGTCTCGACAGAACAACCGTTGGCAGGAGGAGAAGTAGTGAACTCATCCTTAACGTCACGTATGTCTCTTACGGCCACTGGAAGACGGTAATCCATGGTATCTAGACAAGACAGCGTAAAAAACATCAAATGTACTACAATGATGGTATTGCAATTGAGTAAAATAACACAAATCGGGGTCATGTAATAGTACCTTTTAAACGGTGTTCATTGCACTACATGAATGGAAACAATATAGAAAAAAGAGTATATATAACGATTTTGTACAAGGGGGTATGGTAATAAATTTGCGATAATTTTTTAAATAGGTTTTCACAACAATGCGTTATACTAATGATTAAAGATGTAGTTATGTGGTTGACCAATATTGTTGCCAGTATAAATTTTCCAAATAAAATTATGATCTAAAGTTATGTTTCAGTAAACAACTTCATTGTATATTATTATTATCAATGAGAGCATTTGTGAAAGGTTTCACAGATAATGGAGTTTTTCAGTACATCCATTTACATACCGTATAGCTGTGGCATGAAATACATAATGTCGGGTTTGCCGGTAAAAGCCACGACATGGTGAGATGCTCTGGATCTATGCTGATTCCACTCAATTCGAACCTCGTCCAACTCCAACTGAATAACCTTGTTACAGCAGTATCTCATGCATTCTCTGTATGAAGAAGTTGTCAATATGTAATACAAATTATATGAATTATCCCGCACGACTACTATCCTCTCCTGGATTTGTTCAACCACGTAGAAGTAAACCCATCAATTGTCATTCACATAGGTACTTTTGTTATTTAAATTGCTCTGTGTGCTTCAATTTCCGTAGTAAGCCAACTTAGAAATACTCTTTAAATAGAAATAAGAACCATGCATTGATTTTGGGTTTGGGTTTACATGATCAAAATGTGGCGTTAAGTAGTGATAAGCAAGTTCAATCTTTGTAGTATCAGCATATTTTCCACTATCAATATAAAAGCCTCGCAATGTCGCATCGCAATGTCCCTTCGCCTTTCATTTATTCATACTTACATGTGCAATGCGGATGTGCAATCCAACACCCATCTTCAACCATCTGCCGAAACGTATCAACCAGAAGTTGACCATCATATCAAACAAGGTTCTCCAAAACCGTTCGATACGCTGTATAGTAATGAAAAAGTCAGTAACAGTCTGATAGACCCCTATTCTTCATGCAATATTCAATCGCTGTTAAAAACCACAGAATTATCGCAGCATTTCGCTAGAAGGCACAAGTATTGAAAACAACTGTTATGGTTATAAACCTGAGTTGTTAGAAACAAAACAAATGTTGTGCAATTGTTTTTGGTATATTTTCAAAAAGTTTTGGTTCAAAATATGTCAAATTCATCATAATCGAAAACGTTTAATAACATCATAAAAGGAATTGAGATGGTACAAAAAACAAATGGAAAAAAGTATAAACAATTTTATAAAGTTACCCGTGTTGGGGCTAATTCGAAAATGTGTAGGTTAAATAACCTGCTATGGTAAAATGACACGGTCAACGCACTTTAGGCTGATGTACACGTCACAAAGATATGAATCCACATGTCCGGATGCTTGTAACAAACTACGCTGACTAAAATCATCTTTTGACTGTTTGGTCAGTTGTTTACTGTGCATGCCTTTAAATGGTGTTAAATTTACTTACATACACCGGAAACCAAAACCAAAAGTCTTGTTATAATCTTTATGTTGACATGCAGACAGCAATGTGTCTTGTTTTTCTGCTGTAAGTCAATGTGTGTATTTTGTGCTTCGATTGATATTACAAAATCCTCCTATATCACAACTATCTTGGAACTCATAACGAATTTCACAAGTGATGCAGAATCTAGGCTTACCTGATTGTGAGGGGAGGCACTCTTTATAACACAGTGTCCATCAGGATTACCATACACTGAGTGAAATGCCACCTGGATATCTTCTACCAAAACATTTTCAGTACCCCTGTCCATTTGTATACATCTGGGAACACCTGTATAATATGTACAATAAACATTTGCAAGTTTATTTACTTTTATTTGCATATCCGTGAGAATATAGTTTATTCAGTGTTGTGTATAATTTTAAAATAGGCCTATGTCTGTTATTATTGTAGTCTTACCAGAGATTTCTCTCAAGAAGTCCATGAAGTATGAAGCTACAACTCGCGGGTCATTATTAGTGTGTGCAACTCGTAGCCACAACAGTCTTCTTGAAAATCTGTAAACACAAAGTAAATTATTGCAATTCATCAAAAGTACACGCAGCATTGCAATTATAGAAACATTTGTCTCTCTTGATAAATGACATTTACATTTCTTCATAGAGCACGTTCTCAATGTTTTCACTGAAAAGGGATATTCTTACCCGTCAATTGCACCATGTATTGCAAAGCCATACGTTTTTAACTTGTCATGCTGGTCAATATGAATTGCATAATTGGGCCCTTTGTTTGAGTATAATCTCCTCCTCAGTCTGTGCCTTCTTCTCAGCTCCACCCTTCAGGATCCAACAGCCGCTGCCCTTCGAGAACTATGCGTCTGCAAAAAAAAGAATATACGGTTATGTAACTTAATTTAAATATCGCACGTTACAAAACTTTACAAAACTCAGGTTTTCGGTGACTATACTAATTTTGGACACCCTATTTCTAAATCTTGGCTAACACCTTGCATACAATCTAAAAACAATGCGACAGGAATGTTTGACGAAGAAGAACAAATGTGCCTCGAACCTAGTGCACTCAAATTAATAAAATTATATATTTTAATTACTGTACCTTGGAACAGTCAGTCCGTAGCGTACCAACATTCTTCTTGCCATAGATCGACACCCAAGGTTCCTACCGCTTCCTTGCAATTCAGACTTCAGTTGAAGTAATTGTACAATAAGTATTAGTGTAGCCAGAGATAAATGGTGTCGCATTTTGGTCATCATTAATGTTATTTATCAGAACTGAGGAGTACCTGTAACTATTACGGCAAACAAACAGTTCATTGACTGACCATTTTGGACTGCTTGTTTGCACATCACATAAATTACAAATTTTCAACATCCTCACTTTTAACTACAGTTTTCACACTTCCAGGTACATAGATAAATGCAACACTGCAAATCAATCCATTTGACTGATTGGTTCATTATCATTGTACTAATTAAGTGTAAAATGCAGTATTATGACGCCACAGTCATTCATTCAGAAATACAACAATTTGGAGAGCAAGATGTTGTAAGAGATATGGGTCAATTACCTAATATTTTTCTTAAATATATCAATAAATGCATGAAATTATTTCCTCTAAATATTCTATCACTTAAATAAATGTTTAATTAATAATACATCACCCTTTGTTTTCCATTTTGGATCAGTGTTCCCAGACACATTAGTTCATATTTCTCTGTCACTAACCATTAAGAAAGATCCTGCAAGGATCAACTTTAAATCAATGGTGACAATGGAAGGCTTATAGAAATAGATGAACAGGTTTACACTTT
This sequence comes from Zoroaster sp. YZ-2022, assembly GCA_029582265.1. Classification (NCBI taxonomy): domain Eukaryota; kingdom Metazoa; phylum Echinodermata; class Asteroidea; order Forcipulatida; family Zoroasteridae; genus Zoroaster; species Zoroaster sp. YZ-2022. The sequence goes on from CM055819.1 coordinate 47,890,773, forward strand.
ATACTTTAGTTTATGCATTATACATATTTTTTAAAGCATCCTTACCTCTAAATGTTCCATGAAGGTATGCAATGTGATATCACTTGGGAGTTCCTTCGTAGATTTAATTTTCGCAAAACTCTGTGTAATGTTCTAAGGCTGGTTGAAAGAAAGTCAAATGAAAAGCTTTTTTAATTACTTTTTAAATCTTATTTAGCCATAAACGTATGGCTATGTTATCGAAACAACTATATTTTTTTACATTTACGCTAACAATAATTTCGATGAGAACCCGTCGAGACATTTTGGCACAAAACGTTTAGATACATTTATGCAAACAAAAAGCATTTGACAACCACTATTGTGCCGAGATCTGCAACCTGATAATACATGACTATTTCAATAGTCAATACAGTCATAAATACCTGCAATTTATGTTATGTTGAAGTATCAGAATAGAGCATATTTCATCGTAGGTGTAGCCGGCCTCAAAAGTAATGCTGAATAAGTTCATCTCGTGCAAAAGATATTAAGGGAAAATATAATTTTAAAAAGTACACAGGGCCAACACAAAGGTTTGATTGTCTTCACTAACACATGTCCTACGCTTGATGTCTGGTTAAATACATGTCCCTCCCATGTGCCTATTATGTTATGAGTGAGAGCCACTTATCATATAAATTATTAATCGTAATATGGCACTTTGGCAGTTAATTGTAAGGGTGCAATGACCAAAAGGATATTGTTCCTATGCTGAGATACATGCTGCAATAGAGTATACATTTCGGTGTGACGACAAACATGAAGATGCGAGGCAAAGGAAGAGAAAATTGCCTGCGGCGTACACAACTTGGTATAAATAACAGGAAGTGCATAATGAATAATCCAATCCACCGTGACGAAAACGAAGGTCAAAGATCAATCACATTGAGGGCGACGGGCGACGGGCGACGGGCGACGGGCGACGGGCGACGGGCGACGGGCGACGGGCGACGGGCGACGGGCGACGGGCGACGGGCGACGGGCGACGGGCGACGTTTAGAAGGGCGACGGGCGCCGTTTAGAAGGGCGACGGGCGACGGGCGACGGGCGACGGGCGACGGGCGACGGGCGACGGGCGACGGGCGACGGGCGACGCGCGACGCGCGACGTTTAGAAGGGCGACGGGCGACGGGCGACGGGCGACGCGCGACGTTTAGAAGGGCGACGGGCGACGTTTAGAATGGCAGATATGGAATTCCATACGAAACCGATTGCTGCTCAAAATCATCATTCAATTTGCTTCATCCAAATTTAAAAAATTACTCACCAACAGCATTCAATTTCGCTTAAGCTTCCCGCGGCGTACAGACAGTCATTAAAATTCAACACAAATTGGTTTTATTTGATCTTCTGTTCCAGCACTTTAACCAGGAATTTAAAAATGTGTTTTAACAATGATCATTTTAAACAAATAAAATATATTTATGCATTTGACTGTTCACCAGAAGGTTTTTTTTTTTTTAATTTGCACTGAAAATATAAGCCAATCACAAAGCATGGACACAAACACTATATTTACTAGGTAAGAATGATATGCATAGGCCTAATTTCTCAACCGATTAAACAACATATTTTTTTCACGATTGTTGAAGTATTGTCTCTCTATTTTCCCGGTCTATTTCGGCAAATAAGCAGTCAATTTAAACACCGCGTCATTCTGTTTCGTACGAAATTGAATGCTGCTCAAAATCATCATCCAATTTCATTTTATGAGTAGGCAATAGTACTCAGACACACTCAAACAATACAAAACAGGTTATAATGAAACAGTCCAATATAAGATAAATGTTTCAAAAACGCATTACAGGTCAGAAAACCAATAAAGATTCTAATCAGAGAATGAACAAAACAAAGTAAGACGATTGGCCCTCTCTAAAGTGTTCGAGAAACGCACATGAATAAAGAAAACAAAATTAAGTTTGAATTAAAGTAAATGTAGGTTACGTATTCTGTTGCCTTTTTTGCATTTGTTTCTCGTATTTATTAATTTTTTTTTTTTTTGCATTCTCATTTTGGGAAATTGATTGCCCGTTATACGAAAATGAAAAAAACATTTTAGTGAAAATCTCCAGTTGAACCAACTCTGCTAAATTGGATGACGAATGTGCATTACTAAAACGAACGACGTATTATGCTAAATATAATGCTAAATGAATTCGCATGCCTGAAAATGAAACTGCAGAGGCAAAATCGTATGAAAGTGAAAGTGGCTGCTTATTTGCCGAATTTGACCGGGAAAACCTATAGTAACGTTTCTAGAGATCATTTCAATACGGCCGGAGTGATCGTATGAAAACGCACGCGTGAACTGAACATGGTACTATTGTGTATTGCTTAATTGCTCCAACCCCCAAACTCATGAGAAGAAAAAATAAACGTGCGATGCTAAAAAAAACAAAAAAACTGGACGGTTGTTGTGTGCACATAGAATTTTAGGCATTGCGGATAAAATCCTTACGGATTGCTGGAAAAAAGTTGCTTTTACGGCTTGCACATCAGTAAAACCAGCGTGCGTTCACCTTTGCATCAATACCGTCGCGTCGTGAAGTCATCGTTGACCAAGTACGTCGGACGGACGCACAGTGTGCCATGGTGGGACCAAAGTGCGCCCAAACTAAATTGTCCATTACTTTGAAGGCATATTATAGACAAATATGTTTTCGGACACGCAGATGTTAATGAAAGCGTTTTAAACATTTCGTCGTGTGCCCGAAGGACGTAACGAAAGTGTGACCGGCAAAAGGTCGTAAGCAATTAATGTGCAAAATTTTGTTTCAAGAAAACTGAGTGTGAAAGTTTGGTCGTTTTTCTGCCCTTTATAAGTCTTTGTAGGAAAGTTAAATCCCGCATGGGAATGGAAAGTCATGTCTTGGGAGTAATTCTTGCAACAAATATATAACAGCTATGCCCTACGTTTTTATCAAAGGAGCCATTTGATTGCTTACCACATTCTGCTGGTACAAAAAGTTGTACTTTGTGCCTGGAAGAAGGTCATAGAGCCTTACGACCTTCTTCTGGGCACACGACGATTTATGACGACATCAAAAAATGATTACTGATTGGACTGCGGATAATTCACGCCTCAATTGAGTTTTTGTTCGTTTTAAATTACACTAATCGAGTGTATGTTACATGGCTGTCATTCATTGTAGGATAAAATTATCATTAAATAAGTTTATGGTTTAAATTCATTATACACTATTGGTAATGTTTGTAAAAAATGTTTCTAAACGTATCCTTACTTTCTTTGAATCAAGATATCCATTAAAAAAGCAACAGTTTCAGTTTATTATGCATAGATCTGTATGCAGCCGTGTTAGTCACGTAGAATAAGATATATATATATATATATATATATATATATATATATATATATATATATATATATATATATATATATATATATATATATATATATATATATATATATATATATAAATGGTAGCACTTTTAAGACTAACTAAACTTTAAAATAGGCATAAGCTTTCGTAGCTACAGTTACTTCATCAGATGCATCTGATGAAGTAGCTGTAGCTACGAAAGCTTATGCCTATTTTTAAAGTTTAGTTAGTCTTAAAAGTGCTACCATTTATATATATCTTAATATGCGTCATTATACGAAAAATAATGAAAATGCATTCAGATGTTTCGTACGCATTCGTACGTTCATTTCTTTTTGTTTTCAGAGGGTGGGACAGCAATATATATGGGACATTATTTCACTATTTTGATAGCACATGAGACAAAAATATTTCTTCCTGTTTGACACCATGATCAACTTAACACCAATAAATTTCATGTAAAACTTTTGTTATTTTTTGTGAATTGACCAATAGTGTATGTAGGGGCATACTGACAGAATATTACTTTTTAGATACGTCTTGATTTCCGCTATCAAGCCACTGATAACAATATTTTAAATGCGCGATCGTTTCTCATGGCAATCATTTCGCAAGACTTCTCTTTGCTTACAAGGGAATAATTAAGTACTGCCAGTTTCACTGGCCAAATTCACTGGAACCAAATTCCTCAGATTTTGCTGATGAAATCAAAAAGCTAAATTACAATCGACTTATTTTGATAAAATATATACTTTGACTTTTCTAAAAAATTTAGAATTTGACTTCTCTTTGTTGACGTAGCGGTAACTGCAAGGGAATAATTAAGTCCTGTCATTTTCACTGTCGAGTTATAAAAAAGGTTCAAACATGTTGGAATGGGGTTTACAAAAATAGCTATAAAATCACAGGTCGCAGGTGGTCGCAGCTAACTTTGGTATCACAATGTTGCAGAAAGGTTAAGTTTCAGGGGAAAATGGGAATTTAGGCGGGAATTGGCGGGAATTTGTAGTTCCACCATAGCTGAACAAAAACAAGCTATATTTGTACTTTTTTTAACCAAATTCCTCGGATTTTGCTGATGAAATCAAAAAGCTAATTTAGAATCGACTAGCTTCTGTCAAAAGCCCACAATGGCAATTTTATATTTATTACCAGCGACCGGCTTTTATCACAAGTTGTTATTGGTTGGTTTATTTATTTTGTTGATTGTAGGGTTTGCAAATATCAGACTTGTATTCGATTCATCAAACCTCGAGTCTGAGTCCGAGTCCCCAGTATTGACTCTGAGTCCGAATCCCGAGTCATGTTGGTCGAGTCTGAGTCACGCGTCACGAAGGTCGAGTCCGAGTCATGAGTCGCTTAAACAAATCAAACGAAAAAAACATTAAACAAAAAGAAGGATACATAAGTTGTTCACACAAGATGTAATATCAGTAAATAAAAGGGAAGCCAGAACACCGAAGTGTACAAAGGTCTGTTCATTTTATTTGTCTAGAATGGACGAGCAAACGCCATGAAACTTGAGAGACCAGTGATTGGGACAGTGTTTTTAAATTAATGGGGAGGACACACTCCTCTCCCCGAACCCCTAGGATCCTAGTCTCAACAGTTCCCGCCTGCGCGCCTCAACGAACTAATCCTCCAGCATCCATTCATGGGATGATCCTCCAGCAGTCTACTTAAGCAGCAGCATTTTCCAGAGTCCGGCATTCTCCTGAGGACGATCAGAACATACTGATCGAAACGTCGAGTTGTACCTCCAGTTCTTTTCAGAACTAATTACTACTCAATTGAGATTCCACATGGTGTCACCGCAATTAGTCTTACTTACCTAGGGTATGGAATCGGAGTGCTAGTTTTAGATTAACTCATCAGTGACTGCCATAATACCCCCACATGATAAGGTCATATTACCGTTGCTGCTGAATAAATGAGCCAGTAATTTTCAGTCACTGTGTTAATCTTAAACTAGTACATCGATTCTATGCCCTGTCTAAAGTGTGATCTGATCGTTACGATACTGCACCTTTAAGGTTCCAGAGATACAATGATTGATGTGATATGAAAAAATTGCTGTTCATTCATTACAAGAAATCTTTTTGAATTTTTCAAATCGGACATTCCAATCAAGAGTTACAACCAATTATATTTTGCAAAGTAAGGGTAAATATTAGATGCGAGGTCAAAGATCATCTCATATTTTTCTTTATTTTCTCCTTTGTACCAAAATGTAACGTGGATATATCTCTTGTACCTTTTGTAACTTTTTCTTAATGAAACACAACTCGTGTCAGACTTTGTGAATTCCTACTTGTGACTATTCTTTAAATAAAAGAACCAAAAATAATAAAAATTAATTAGTTAATTAGATAAATTTGAGCTCTTATTTGTCAACAAAAGGAGAAAATATGTGTCATGGGACCAAATTTTGCGAAACTAATTCAAGTATGGATAATCCAACAAGATGCTGCAGTTTAAACAATTTGACATTTTTCTTTGCACGTTACTGACCATGTGCAAGTAAGTGTGTATTTTATATTAAAAAGAATAATTTGCATAATTAATTTGCATAATTAATACGTATAAATTTTCGAGTTTACATAATTGAAAAAAAAGACTTGTGGTGTGGTTCTTGCATGAGACAACAAATTTGATATGGCCATCTTGCATTGTGCACATGGTGTTATAATTTTATTACCTGCAAATTTAATCACATAATTTATTTGAATATACATGAATTTATTACTTTTCATAAAAAGAATTTCAAAAAATGAATAAATAAATAATATACCTTGAGTAACCATCATGGCACAAACTTTGATGGTATTTTTTGCATTTGCTAAGAAAATTTACGTCAATAATTCATTAAATATGCCAATTACAATAATGAAGATATCAGTGCTTAGAAATGTCATCTTTAATCTTTGGTGTAGCCCTCCTGCTTTCATTTATTAAAACTTATTTTGATCACTGCTGGCCGTGTGCGAGCATGACATGTAGTGGCTACACATACGCACGGGAACGTGTACAGCGACCGGTGAGTGCCGCACACACAGCACCGTTGCATGGAGCTGTGGCACGGTGCGGGAATGGCTCTGTGTGTGCTTAGTATTTGAGATTTCGCCGTAAAAAAGACTACCGGTACCTAAAAAACGGCTTATGGCTAAAAAATCGTGCTTCATATTGTTGCATTCCCCACTATTGTGGGTCAACAAAATAATAGGGCGGACACAAACTTTGTTGTGACAATATCAGTTGGGGTTGATTTATTATCTTTTCTGCATTCTACAACAATAAAAGGCATTAATGACATATAAAAAGAGTGGTAGCGTAGTTCAATAATTAGACTTAATAGTTAGACATTATACGAGTTCCGAATGGTGTGTACTAGTAATACCAACTACAAAGGGATCGGATACAGCCAGGACCATCATTCGTTCATGCGGCTTGTCAGTCAGTATACGGTACGGGCACTGCTACACTGAGAGACAGACGGCTGGTCGGTCTCGACGACGGGGACCACCAGGGTTTGAATACACGGGGTGTCTGGACGGGGCCAGAGTGTGTATTAGACCGCACCAGCTAGGCGAACCAATGTCATATCGACGCACTGCACCATTGGTTCAACGAACGAGCACTGCATTGTAATATAGTTCGGTATATCGCACTGTCATGGATCGAGTCGCACAGATATCATTCGGAACCGCACTTCGCCGAGATCAGGAAATCTCTGGGTTTATATAGAAATCTGTGGCCTACACTGTAAGAAATATCCGTATTTTTACGGGAAAATTTTTACGGAAACTGGTCCGTAAACAGTGAAGTAGGCCTACGGAAAAAGTTGCACGGAGTCCGTATTTCTACGGGGAAAGTTCCATCGTCCGCCTTTTTCAACCAGTAATTTTTGGCTTGGTTGACATATTTTCCAATAATGACCATTTTAAATCGTCGAGTAATTTTAAGTATAAACTTTTTAATGCAATTGTAATTTTTGTGCAAAAGAAAATACACAGTATTTATAAACAAAAGGAAACAATTATTTTTTGGTATAATACCGTTTGAACGAGGAGCAGATTGTTTTAGAAGAAACGGATCTGTTCCGTAAAAAAGATATGGTTACACTTTTTAAACACAACAATTATAAACAATTCATTTTCAAATTACCTCTTACACTTTTCCCAAATATAAGTAAATACGATGGTAAATTTAAATTTGTGTGAGCATTTAAGTTTAAATTTGACCCCTGGTGTTATTATTTTATTCGTGTTTATTTTGTTTTTACTTGGACGTGGATGGAAATTTTTACCATTGCATGACGGGTATAAATGTCTAGGATTCGACCCCATATGCCAATTTTCCATAATAACACGCGTGTGCCGGCAGGGTCGTGCACAGACTACTCGCAGTCTCAGCATACTAGCAGCAGACGATTGGCCGATCGAAACCGCGGGCTGGCGAAAAGTTAAAACATCTGACAAATGAGTGACATTCACCAAAAAAAACCTCCTCGGTCGTCTCTCAACGCAACCTGAACCTGACATCTGAACCTCATCTGAACCTGAAAGGTATGTATTATAATAATTATCAGAGACAGAATGAGTTTACTGAGTGACAGTGACACTGACACAAAGTCACTATGTGACAGTGACACTAACGTTAACGTTAGCCTGAGTACATCATGTACTGGCGGCGACTCGAGTCATAACTACAGCGTAACATAGGCCTACATACTGTATCGTCCATGTACGTAATTCTCCGTACTCGTGAAATGACGCACCTACATTTGGCTTAGCAAAGGAAAACAAAATTATAGTGTATTACCATGATTACCATGATTGAATATGATTAGGCTACTAATTGCATAAACTTAGGCCTATCTAAGGCCATGAGAATGAAAAGTCATAGATTTGCGTCCACTGCCCGCATGTCCCAGCTACCGCCTAAATTTTTCATTATTTGCCAAAAAATCATTATTTGCACAAAAGGTATTTTCACCAAACAAATTTAGTTCCAAATCATCACATCAGTAAAACGAAGTTTTTACCAAATTTCCACCAGTATGTGCGCTATAAAATAATCATTAGCACATGTTCTCTTACAGTCTTAGTCCCGCGTACGTCGTTCACAAAAGGTCGCATCGCGCTAAAATGTATGGTAAACTCCGTCCGATCCGCACCTGCAACTGTACCGCCTTCACATGCACAACACGTTCGCTGTTGAGCCTAGTAGTATGCCCTGTGTGCGGCCCGCACGTATAATGATGCGTAATACGTACACAGATTAGAAGAAACATCTTGTGATTGCACTGTTATTAATGATCAATGGAAATAATGAATAATGAATAATGAAAAAAGCCTCATGTGTTTTCAAAATTTCACGGACGCAAATCTATGACTTTCATTCTCTTGGCCTAATCTAAGTCGTGCTTAATGTTAGTGTTACAGACATGACAGAAATACAAATTATAGTGAAATTGTATGATTTGAGCCTACTGGAAAGTTAGTGCTTGTGAAAGTGGAAAAAGTTGTTTAACCACTGATTTTACTAGATACAAAATAGTAATACAAAGAGATTTAAATGACCACAAACTTTTTTAACCAACATCAGTGATCTTATTTTGGTATTGTTCTATGCCGTCAACAAGCTTGGTCATACAAGTCAAAAGGGTTAATTTATTTATAACTTAATCATACATTTACACTTACAGGACATGGTGACAAGGGATGACATCAGTGACCTTCCCTCTACACACCCTGCATTGCTGTTATCGGTAAGGTTTAAAAAAAAACTCTCCCAAAAGTTTGGCTGGGTGGATGGGGTGTGAGAATTGGGGACTCTAAAACCCTTAAACTTCAAAATTACACACTGCGAAATATTTTACTAAAATACAAAATGTAAAATGTTTTTGAATTTTTAATAAAATGCTTAGGCCTACTGGTATAAATTTTGTGTTGGTACCATTTGTTCTGAGAAATATTTCTTTCTGAATTGCTGTCATTCAAAGCATGACAAAAATATGACTGTTGTTGAGCCCTACATGCCAATATCTCTTTGAATGAAATTTTCACCTAAAATGAGCAATACCTTGCAATTGATGGCAATATCATCAACTCAGTGAAGGGAGATAAAGCTCTAACCTTAATGTTTGCGGCCTACTATGTTTTTAACATACATTATGCTAAGGAGGCATCCTGCACCCTTGATTTTGTTCAGAGGTAAGTTGAATTTGACTGGAATGTGACAGTCTTAACACTCGAAACAATGTGATTGTGAAACATTTAATTTTGATTAAAAGGAAAGATTTAAAGGTGCACTTTGACTTGAATTGCCATTTGACCAGGCTATCTGTTTGATGTTTCTTGACACCTAGAGGATGGAATAATATTGCATTCGGGATAATGAATATTATTTTGGTTTTACCCTACACCTCACTGCTCTCCGAGACCTGCAAAAAAAAACACAGGTTAACTAATTGGGTGGGATTCGAACCCACGACTCCCCGCATTCTAGAGCAGATGTCTTAACTACTAGACAACCGAGCGAATCCTATAATTATCAGCAGGGCACCACAAACAATTTCAATAGATGTAATAATTGCATCATGGACAATAAAACAAATAATATAATACTGTACTCGTCAAAAAAACAATGTTGAACCATCCCATTGTTATTCAGTATTTATGAGGTTTTTGGATCCAAGACTGGCTTGAAGAAGAGGGAAGGCCAAGTCAGTGGTAAAGTCTTTGCACTGGCCAATGCAATGGCTCTCTTTGAGAGTGATTGGACAAATGAGCAGTAAGTGAGCCATGTCCAAATTGGCGGCTATAGCTGCGGCTACGGCTGGATCGCTGCGTCATCAGGCGATGAAGTATCGGACGTCATGGCAACACCCTTAGCAACAATCGTAGCTGTAGCTGCCAATTCGGATACGGCCTAATATTGATTTGGGCAATTCCACACTAATGGGCCAAAAAGAAAACTTTGTAAGAGAGGCATTGGAGAGTGAGACAAAAGTAACTATTTTGTCCCAGTCTTTTCCTGTACATTCATGTTCATAGCAAAAAAATAATAAATTAATCCGTGACCTTTAGAAATTACAAGGTCATTTGAAAAGTGTTGCGTATGTAACAAAAGACAGACATATGGCCTAATAAGTGAAGAAATAATTTAAAAAAATACCAAATATTGTGCCAGTAACATTCCTAACCCTTTAAGATTGTAAGCAGTAAAACTGGGATATTGTCATGGGTATTAAGGAAATAACAATGGGAAATAAGTCGCGTACGAACAGTGGACAGATATTTTGTGACAGAAGTCTGTCCCCGTTTGTACATAACAATTTGTTTTTTAACTTATAATTCCTCACCAGGGGTTGGGCTTTCTTAATTTTGGCTAGTAACTATCCCTAAGGGTCTGTAGAATTGTTATTGGACAATGTTGGGCCAATCAATTTATTTCAGTATAATTTCTACCAAATGATAACAAAAATGTCCGTTCCTGTTCTTAAATGCTCAAACATTTATCTATATTTTTTTCAACCACATGCCTCATGCGCCTTTGAATGTACACAGACAAAGATACATGGCAACATATACTTCATTTTGTTATTACTATCCCATGTTGCCCTCCCATGTCACACTTTTGTGCCCATTAGTGTGGAATTGCCCATTTGCATTGGCCAGTGTAAAGATTTTAAATCATTTACCCTCCCATTGTAACTGCACTCTAGTGGCAAGTAGCTATACAGGGTGTCCCAGAAAAAAGGTAATTCTGACAATAAGGGTTAATTTTGACAATGATATGCTTTTTATGGCTATTAATCATGTTTTACCATAAAGTAGGAGCAAAATGCTTTCCAGTAGTATCTTGATTGCATTCCTATGGTCATGCATCACTGAGCACCATTGTTTGGAAAATGCTATGTGAAAACCCTTTTGGGACAGTTCATGGTCAGACATGAGCAGCACGTTCAGATATGGCCCGAGGGAAATCTAACCGTTTGAAAGCATGTGATACGTACAAGATGTTTATCAATTGGTGATATTTATTCAGTACTGAATTATGCACCAACATAAATAGACATATGTACTGATGACATCATGGTTTGTTTATCACATTGTTTAATTGTTTATCACAGTGCTGTAACTGAGTACTGCATTTCCGACAGCTGTTCGGAGACACAATAGTTTCCCATTCTTCTGCAACGAGGAAACCATGACGTCATCAGTACAGGGTCTATTTCAAGGATGCTTTCCGCAGACTTCTGTGCTTATGGCACCCTGTAAAGTGCATACATTTATTTGCCACAGAAGGGTGTAAGCACAGAATTCCACGTTAAGTGGTGCCATGAAATTTGGCCCGGTTGCACTTTGCAGGCAATCATGGATTGAGTCTGAGCACCAGGGGCGGATCCAGAGTGCGGGGAGGGGGGGCAACCTCCTCTGGATCCACACCTGAGCACATCCTTTGGATTTTCTTTCTCAGGAAAAACTGGTGTTAGGTTTTGAGATGTAAATGTAAAAGCTGTTAATTGCCATTGAAAACTCATTGTTGTGGGCAATTTGTTCCATTTATTAAATTCTTGGATGTTCAAGATCTGCCTACCTAAACCTCAGTTGTTCTGAAATCATTTTGTACAATGTAAGCGTCTGTGAAGTTCGAGATTTCATCCTTCCTTGTGCTAAAATAAATATGCACAGTTAGTACCTTCAGTTTATAACCATCAATTTAGATTTCTTTTACCTGTACAGGAAGATATCCGTGCTTTGAAGTTTATGATGTTCCCATATCACCACAGAATTGAAACATAATGGAACTCAAGTTTTCATGTCCATGGACATGCAGTTCTGGTAGACTTTAACATTATGTTCGTTGAATTTACACATCTTTTTATGGAAAACATTAAAAATATGGAATTTTTGGAAAAGTCTTAATTTTTTTTAAATTTTATCCGTAAATTTGGGAATTTCTTTTTTACGGACAACATTTTTTGCCGTATTTGTACGGAATTAATTTTGTGTTAATCCCGTTAAAATACAATTCAATCCGTAAATATATGGATTTTATTTTTACGGAAAATTTTTTTTGCCGTATTTGTACGGAATCAATTTTGTGTTAATCCCGTTAAAATACAATTTAATCCGTAAATATACGGATTTTATTTTTACGGACAAATTTTTTTGCCGTATTTGTACGGAATTAATTTTGTGTTATTCCCGTTAAAAGATACAGTTTTACTCCGTAATTTTAACATAATTCCGTTTAAAAAGAATCCGTAAAATTTACGGAACATTAAAAAAGTTCCGGTAATTTTGCTGCCGGAACTTTTTCCGTAAAATAACGGAATTTTTTTTTACAGTGTAGGAATGAATAAAACATTAGCCTAGTTTAGCGTCTTAGCCAATGAGAAGCTTGCTTTCCGCGTCTAAGGGTAGAAACGTGTGCAAAATCATGGTATACAGCAGGTCCTTGTTCCATATAAGGAAATGTATTTGACGAAAGTAAAGTGAGTGACAACTTAGAAAGGAGGGCGTGTTCTAGGGGTAATGCTTACTGGGGATGCTAAGCTATTGCATGAGGGGCAGCAGTTTGCGCATGGGAGCACGGCACACGGACAAAGGCCTATGACTGAGCAGGCCAGTCACGGTGATTGTTTGGCCGTGCTACACCCACAACCATGTTCGGCGTGTGGGGTGGACTCCGAGGAAAGTAGGATAAAAATAGACTAAGTCCAAGGACGGCTCCAAGCCACGTGGCGGGAGGGGTGTGGCACGCACACAATGCTCTCGCTGGTGTTGCATTATGCATTAGCGTTAGCGCTGGATATGCATTAGCAAAAGTGGCGTCCTTGTATGGATTGCATATTCATAGCGGACAATCGAGGGTCCGGGGAAACAAACCCTGGGACTTAGACTGTTTTGAAATTGCATCGTAAGCAAAATATTGGAAGTAGAAGAAGTGAAATAGAGGTGCTATTTTATCAAAATCAAAGGTAAGATTCGTAACACTATGAAAGTTAAAATCATTATATCCTAAATAAGTGACGTATATTATATATTCACACATACGTTGCCGCTTTGTGATCTTCCCTTTCCAAATGTGGCTTTTACGGTTGGAAAAACGTTTTCAACGAAGAAAATGGAAGCTGTTGGTCTATTGTATAAAAGCGGCAACATCGAAGTGTTCCGAAGATCTTCGTCTTTCAGATTGTGAAGTTTTCGTTGTTGTCGGACCAATCAAAACCCAGTTATTTTAGTTGAAAGATGATCTATTGTAAAGCGGCAACATCCGAAGTGTTCCGAATATCTTCGTCTTTCCGATCGTGAAGTTTTCGTTGTTGTCAGACCAATCAAAACCCAGCTATTTTTAGTTGAACGATGTCATCCCAAAACCAAGAAAATGTGCAGTGTTCATAAGTGCGTGCCAAAAGCAAGATTGCTCCGGATATTGTGAGTGGCCATTGGAATGTGTGCAGCTCTGTGTGTGTGTGCGCGTGAATGTATGGAAGGTCGGTTTTCGAAAACGGAAGTGGTCGCACAACTGAAGTGCCTATAACTACAAATATAAAGAAAGAACACAATAATGCTACAACGGAATAGGATACACGGTATAAAATTTATAAAACTGTTTCCATTGTTTAAATTAAGTAACACGACTTAAACAGTATGTTTCACGAAAATTATTTATTTTGCTGATCATATAGGAATTAATAGCCATTCAGTGGAATAGTGTCGCTCATACTTGTCTAAAAGATCTCAACATGTTTATATTCATAAGTAAGAGAAATTGCGGTGGCACCATGTGAAATGCTCAATTGAGTAGTAATTAGTTCTGAAAAGAACTGGAGGTACAACTCGACGTTTCGATCAGTATGCTCTGATCGTCCTCGGGAGAATGCCGGACTCTGGAAAATGCTGCTGCTTAAGTAGACTACTGGAGGATCACCCGATGAATGGATGCTGGAGGATTAGTTCGTTGAGGCGTGCAGGCGGGAACTGTTGAGACTAGGATCCTAGGGGTAGCAGGAGAGGAGCATTTCACATGGTGTCACCGCAATTTTTCTTACTTATCCTCCTCACCATGCAAACCTACAAGTTCTACCTATGTTTGTATTCGTGATGCCGTCTCTGAACCTTTTCGTCTGAATTACTCAGTACCTCAAGGATCTTTCCTCGGCCCTCAGTGGTTTCCGAATTAAACTTACCCAATTCGTAAAATATTCAGATGACACTCAGATTTATCTAGCTTTCAAACCATCACAACAACAGACTGCCTCTATAATTAATCGCCTTGAAAACTGTATTCATGATATTCGCATTTGGATGAAGGAAAATTTCTTAAAACTCAATGATGATAAAACTGAATTTGTGCTATTTGGATCTCGTCAACAACTACCTAAGATTTCTAGCAAGGAACCTTGGAGTTATTTTTTATGCAAATATGACACTTAAACCTCATATTTCAAATGTTACTCGCACCGCAGCATTTCACCTTAGGAACATTGGAAAGTTACGCAAATATCTTAATTATGATGCAACAGAACAAATTGTTCATTCCTTCATAACATCTCGTCTTGATATGGCAAATTCGCTGCTTTATGGACTTCCACAAGATCAACTATACAACGACTTCAAAAGATTCAAAACACTGCTGCACGTATTGTGACTCTTTAAAAATCATGTCATATCACCCACATCCTGAAAGATCTGCATTGGCTGCCAATATCATATCGTATTATTTATAAAATATTTCTTATCGTTTTCAAATCTTTGAATGACTGTGCACCATTATATATATCTGACTTGTTATGCCCCCTCTCGCAAGTTACGTTCCAGTGCAAAATCCTTTGCTGGCTGAACAAAAGTCAAAACATTCTTGGGGTGACAGATCTTTTGAAGTTGTGGGCTCCACGCCTTTGGAATGATTTACCTCTGTACATTCGTGAATCTCAATCTGTTGACTCCTTCAAGAAAAACTTAAAAACTCATCTTATGTTTAGTGCCTATAAGGACTACTAACATTCATGTATGCATTTATCTCTTGTTTAGTATTATATTGCATTTGCTATTGTATTGCTATGCTATTGTATGATTGTCTCGTTTGCTGTAAAGCGCCTTGAGCACTTCTTGGTGGATATGTGCGCATTATAATCTTCTGTATTATTATTATTATGATTTAAAACAGTGAATATTGCCATGGGCATTTTGCTGTCGAACCCGAGTCACAAACATCGTGTCCGAGTCACGAGTCCGAGTCCGAAGAGTCCGAGTCCGACTCATTGTACACATGGTGACTCGAGTCAAGTCACGAGTCATACAAAATATCGTCCATTAGGCCAAAAAAGTCTCCGGTTTCTGATCTCCGCGCACGTCGCCTGAGAGCAGCGCGTCGGCACTTTTTTAGCATAAGGTGTCAATTTTGTTTGAGAACAAAAGTGGGGAACAACAGGAGATCCTCAGTTTACACAATATACGTGTGTATGTGTGTCTGTGTCTGTGTGTGTGGGGGAGGGAACTGATTCCAATCTGTGATCGGCAGTTCACATATCATACACCATGCATCAAATGTCAGATCTCGCGTTCACTTCCTGGATGTTTTTGGTAGTATATTCTGTCTTAAACAAGAATAATTGTTAATTCTCATTGCATATTATTTGTATTCATGAAGAGCGTTTGCCTTTTTTCACTGTCTTTTTCTGGAATACACAAATCACAGTTTCAGCTTAAAGGCAGTGTATCACTGTACACAAAAAAGACAACGTGTGGAAGTATTTTGTTTATTTTGTTGTGTTGGTTTTAAACAGTGAAATGCATATAATGTAGAATGGCTTCCTGTTTGGTCATCTACTCCAGATTTATAGATAATAATCCCTTTAAAAGCTGTTTCGGATCAGCAATATATAACAATTATTAATAGCATTATCATCCACTTTGACAAAGGAGGTATGTACATTTTAGTTATTTATATTTTGCCTTAGGCTTCAAAAATGGTGCGGCGATCCAGCAATTTTGGCTGAAATTGGACATCGTTTCATAGCAAAAATAATAATAATAATAATAATAATAATAATAATAATAAAATAATAATAATAATAATAATAATAATAATAATAATAATAATAATAATAATAATAATGGAATGTTTGGATATGATAGGGGCAGCTGATGCGGTGAAATGTCTTCTAGGTGAGAGTATGAAGACATGGAGAACAAATCTGACGGCTAATGATGAATGTCTTGGTAAGGTAAACATCAGACGAGGTATTTTCCAGGGTGATTCTCTGTCTCCACTGTTGTTTGTTTTGGCGCTGTTCCCTTTGACGATGATTTTGCGGAAGGTTAATGCAGGATACGAGATGACGAAGGATGGATGCAAGATTAATCATCTTCTCTTCATGGACGACCTGAAGTTGTTTGCGAAGAACGAGAAAGAGATTGATTCCTTGGTGCAGACTGTACGGATCTTCAGCGATGACATCGGCATGAAGTTTGGTCTGGAAATGTGCTGCGATGACCATGAAGAGGGTAAAGGTACATTCGGATGGAATTGCTTTACCAGATGGCACACAATTGAGGGCGTTGGGTGAAGAAGAAAGTTATAAGTATCTTGGAGTGCTTGAAGCAGATCATGTACTGCACGAGGAATCGAAAGAGAGACTTAAGAAAGAGTATATAAGACGAGTGAAGAAGTGTTTGAAGTCCAAGCTGAATGGAGGAATATGATAAAGGCGATCAACACTTGGGCTGTGTCACTAATGAGATACAGTGCGGGAATTGTCAGGTGGACTAAGGCAGATCTAGATGTTGCTGACAGGAAAACGAGGAAAGTGATGACGATATACGGTATGTTACATCCACGGTCGAATGTCAGCAGACTCTATCTACCGAGGTCGAGAGGGCGGAAGAGGGTTGCCAGTGTATCAGACAGTGTTAACATCGAGAGAAGGAGCTTGCAGTGTCATGTAAGAAGCACTCGGGAAAAGTTGTTGAAGGTTGCGCAGAAATACATGAAGGCAGACGAATTAGGTCCAAAGGAGTATAAGAATCAAAGAAGAGAAGAAAGAACACGAGATTGGCAGGAAAAACCACTTCACGGCCGATTCCTGAGATGTACTGAAGAAGTGGCAAGTAGCAAGACTTGGGAATGGTTGAGGAGAGGAAAACTAAAGAAAGAAACTGAGGGTCTGATTACTGCAGCGCAAGACCAGTCTCTGCCGACGAATGTGATGAAGGCAAGGATCGAGAAGTCAGATGTCTCTTCTATGTGCAGAATGTGCAATGCGGCGGAGGAGACTGTATTTCACATTGTCAGCGAATGCAGAGTGCATGCTCAGACAGAGTACAAAGGCAGGCACGACAAGTTGGCCAAGGTGATCCATTGGGATCTGTGTAAGAAGTACGGAGTCAAGGTGCAATCAGAAGTGGTACGACCATGTGCCGGAAAAGGTTGAAGAAACCGGATCATGTCAAGATTCTCTGGGACTTCAACATCCAGACAGATCATGTTATACAACATAGACGGCCGGATGTTGTTGTCTTGGATAAGCATGCAAAGATGTGTCATCTTATTGATATAGCTGTGCCGGGTGATAGTAGAGTAGCTTCGAAGGAGAAGGAGAAGGTACAGAAATACCAGGACTTAGCGAGAGAACTCCGCAAGCTGTGGCAAGTCAGGTCAAGGTTATTCCTGTGGTAGTGGAGCACTGGGTACAATCCCGAAGGCGTTGGAGAAACATCTCAAGGAGATAGGAACATCTGTTAGAGTAGAATTACTACAGAAGGCGGCACTCTTAGGGACAGCAAGGATTCTGCAGAAAAGACACTCGAGATCTAAGGCTACGGGACGTAGCTTGACTCAGGTGTAACCGCAGAAAGAAAAGGAAAACAAGATCTTTCTTTTCATGCTGTGCTAACGCGAAATAATAATAATAATAATAATAATAATAATAATAATAATAATAATAATAATAATAATAATAATAATAATAATAATAATAATAATAATAATAATAATAATAATAATAATAATAATAATAATAATAATAATAATAATAACTAGAGCTTAAGTGTTTGTTAGAACAAACACACGGTGTTCGAGTCAACTTCCGGTTCAATCAAATTATCACCGATGATGTCTATCATATTGTGCAGGGTTTATCATCTTTTATAATAACAATATCAATTTCATATTCAAAGACATATCAATCTTGCGTTGAATAAATGATTATGAAAAATAACAAATTTGTCAACTTATACATCAAATTGAAGCTATGAGATATGACCTTTTAAAACTTCTAAAAATCGTTACTTCGTGTGCCACTAATTGGACCATTGGCAAGCATTTATGGTAACTCATTTCACAAGAATTACAAGCTATTAATGTAAGGAATTCAATTGTTTGTTTTTTGTTATTTTCTAATAGGTCATTTAGTTCTTGAGATATTGGCTGTTGAACTTGGAAAAGTTGTGAGATTTAAGCAATAAATTAGAAATTAAGTGTGACTTGGAACACAATGTTTTTTATTTTAAATATTGACACTAGCCCAACACATGCTTTTCAAAAAAAATTCTAGATGATAAATAAACATTATACTCAAAATCACAATAAAAATCACCAACTACAAATTCATTTGAATGCCACTTGGCCACAGCTTTCAAGCTTTTTATTCAAAGAAGGTTGACACCATCAACCGGAATACCAAACTATGGGCAAACCAGTTTGTCATTAAACAGCATTTGGTAAAGACAAACAAACACACACCCTGAGATACCCAAGACCTCAGAGAAAAAACCAGCTGGGACCACCTATACAGCGTACCCAAGACTCTGTATACCAGACCTGGCACCACTAACCTCCCAATGGGGATAGTTATTAAAACATACATTTAAATGTTGACAATAACAAACAGTATAATGCACATGTGTAACATGCTAATACACAGCATATCATATGAATCGATACAATATGAATCAACGAAGTGTTCGCGTCCCACCTAGGACGCTGCGGTCTGGAACCTTGAGGGAGATCAGCACTATGAACACTTGATAACATGTAAAATAACGGAGGACTAAAATCTCCATATTATTAAGTTTAATTTTTCTATGACTGCAGTAACTGTTAATTGCCAGAACTTCTGCACCAAAGTGGGAAGTTAATGTGCTATTCCACTTAAAACTACCAAACTAACAGCACAATCCCAACTGGTGGTGAAAAGGGGGCTGGAGGAGGGAAAATCATAAACCGCCAACCCAAAAAACTCCATGGACTTGTTAATAAACAGGAGCTGTGACAAGAATGCCCCAAACCGCACTGGTTGCTTGACACCAAGCGCCAACTTTACAGCGCAACCTGATTGGCTAAAAACCTCCACCAAAGTTTGCCACCAAACAAGCTATTGGTGGAGGCCTAAAAAGGAAACTTCCGCCGCCCCTGATTGGCTGTGCATGATCCACCCTGGGCATATAAAAGGCTTGACGTGGAAATAGCCGCTTTCCCCCGCTCCAAGAAAAAATCAAATAGTCTAATTAATACTTTGCCAGTGGACTCAAAAATAGTAATTTTTAAAAAGGAATCACAGCCCTATAATATTTTCTCTGGTAACATTGTCACATGTTAATTTTGAGATGTTTGGTAGAGATGGGTACAATCTTTATATTCACATGTCATACTCATATCTGTCTTTGTTTACCTCAGTCTAGTCTGCAGTCTTTGCGAACATAACTTTCAGGTACTGAACAGTGCATAAAAAACCCTTTATTTTCAAATAATACATCATAAATTAACCTGGCTATGCAAGTTTAATCACATTAAGTGCTTACGTTTTTGATACCACAAAGTTGTTTCACCCAGCCCACACAAAACAAGTTCGTTGGTATAACTATAAACTAAGCAGCACTGATATTAGGCCTAGGTGAGTACGAAAAATATTTTCAAGAATATTTTGAATCATAACAATGATGTACTGATGAACAGCTCCAAAAAGGACCAAAAATAGAGAGCAGAGCCCTAGATGCAAATCAGCCTAGGCAATGATGATTAACTTGAACGTCATAGTGCACTGATTTAGGACAGGTTTAGTTCAAATGTTTGCAGATGTACGCAACATCAGATTTATCATTCACATCCCCTTTTTACACAGAAATCCCGCGCAATAGTACGGCTATTGTTCAGTTTTTCCTACACTCAAGATATTACAATTGCTCAACTCCTTGACTCCATGCTGTTTTGACACAGACATTGTACTCCTGATTTACTGAAGTTTCTCTGGAATCAACATCGGCCCAAAGCTACATTTACATGTATGTATAACGTAGAAATTGGTCTAAAGGAGGTGCCGTAAGGTGGCAAGCTGGTAGTGGTACATACTGAATTCAACAGTGCAGGACGTGAAGTTCACGGAATGAAAGATCCTCTGCAAAGGTTGTTAAGTATCATGCAGTGCCATCACACCACCACAATACCAGGAATAAGGACATGCATAAAGATCTGTCAAAAATAAGAAAAAAACATTGTTTTACACATATGTACATGTATGTAAACATACACATGGGATGCACTACCTCGTGTATTATTTGCGGTTTTTCATTGTTACATCAAATCTCTAGAAAATATTTCATTGGTCAAGTAGTTCAGGGCCTATTTACTTACATTTTGGGGTCCATGTATCTAAAAATGCAATATAAAAATAAAGGGAATGTACAACATTGGTATTTGGTACTAACACACATCCTTGTAAAAAATATAAACAAAAACTGTTATATGTTTTTTCCGTTTTTGACAACGATTCCTCTTTTCTCTAACATGAAAACCAAATCATTTCTCAGGATGATTGATTTATAGATTTTAGATTTACCATTGTTGTAACTTCCCTTTACAGCAATTTCATGGTACAGTTTTACACATACAAAGAGTTTGCTACTTAAAACAATAAAAATATCTGTAAAGTCTGTTCATTTCTAACCCATTGCCGGACTGTTTCCTGACATGACATAACTCTTACCTTTGCAGCTAATCCTACTGTATGCAATGTTCCCCATACAGTGATCAAAACCATCGGCACACCAGAATTGAGGGCGTTCCATCTAGGAAGATCAGCTGAAAAAGAAAATTAAACTCAAAATAAGCATATTGTTTTTATTTGTTGTATTCAAAACCATTTCATGATTTTCATGTGATCACAAATTCTGAAAAGTATCATAAATGATATTCGTTAAATTTAATGATTACGTAAGACTAATTACGGTGACACCATGTGAAATTCTCTATTGAGTAGTAAATCCTGAGGACGATCAGAGCATACTGATCGAAATGTCAAGTTGTAACCTCCAGTTCTTTTCAGAACTAATTATTACTCACAAAGGTATTTCATGGTGTCACCGCAATTAGTCTTACCATGGAGGAAGGAATTCAGTTTTCCTTCCTCCATGGTCTTACCATGGAGGAAAGAAATTTCTTTACCATGCAAAGCTACAAGTTTTCCTAAATGTTATGATTGTTGTTGTAAATATTATTAGTGTCAACCAAAATTATTTAAAAGGTACCTTTATCTCATAAACTCTGACATGTCAGAGAATATTTGCGACATACACAATTTATAAAGTACCTGCATGTATTATACATGCATGACATTCAATGAACATGTTTTTAATGTTTTCAGGCCTTAAACATTGTTGTTCACTGTTCAGACTATTTGTTTGTTTAAATTAATCAATTATTTAATTTCACAGAGCTTAACATTAGATATTACACTGATTACGTCCAATTGATAACACGTCTAACGTTAGCATCATATTTTTAAAATTCAACTAATTGTACTCATGCCACAAACTTCACTCTCCTAACGTTACAGACTATATTACCACTATTTCAAAAGAGTCATGGAGGAAAAATCCACGTAAGCATACTTTGTTTACATAAAACAGGGTACCCACTAAATTAGTCCCAACGTTTAAAGTAATAGTAGTACCCATTCACTGGCGCCCATATACCACACATTACACAGCTGCACTATCATCAACCTATGCATACTGTATGCATTCCTTCCTCCATGCTGTATGCATCAACCAACGCGTTACAACACATTTGACATGTCTGAAGCCGGTTAAAATGCTTATTTTTAAATCAAAGTTTCTCGTAAATTTGTCATTGCCCAGACTTACCTCCAATTAAGTGTGCATAATAATGTCTGTTTTCAACGATGAAACATCCACTGGTGATAGGAAAAATTCAGAATATAGTGAAAAACTCGCTTTTGTGGAAGGTTTTCTCCGCAGGTCTGCATACACCCAACTGTTGAAACATGTGGCAGTTAATCGATTCAACGACCTCGAAAAGAGCTATTAAGTGACCTTTTTCAGAATAAATAGATTATGCTGACATAAAAAAGAACCTTAAAAGAATTTTAGTCATTCACATAATACATTATGCGAAACGAATTGATCAGAAACACAATTTTTTTCAGGGGTCACGATAGCCGGGTCAATTACATTTCGAAACGTTAACGCTCAATTCCTTAAACGTGCATACAGATGAGCACGCCCGCGCTAAACTAGACTCACCAACAGAGGGCGCACTTTTTAGCGTTGAACAGCCGTGCATTGTAACCAAATATCATGTACTACACGATATTTGGTTACAATGGATCTATGTACAATCGATATCGACGCTGTTTGCGTGTACGTTGTGCCCATAGCCCAATTCAAGCGCCTCGTATTGCGCCTTGCGGCGCTATACGAACCTTGATTCTTTCATGCAACGTATATATGAAACGTTTAAATATTTTACTTTTAGCGTAATTCGACACCTGATGACGTAATCATGACGTCACAGAAAACGGTTTCGTCAGCTTGTTATGTTCTGTTCATGTTAAGTTTGAAGGCTGTAAATGCTCAGCAAGGATGCCTTTGTTGCCGGACAGTCGCCACTGAGAAAAGAAGTAAAAAAAACAAAAAACTAGAGCTTAAGTGTTTGTTAGTTTCAAACACACGGTGTTCGAGTCAACTTCCGGTTCAATCAAATTATCATCGATGATGTCAATATCATATTGTGCAAAGGGTTTATCATCTTTATAATAACAATATCAATTTCATATTCAAAAGACATCAATTTTGCGTTAGAATGTGTTGAATTTGAACTTCCTGTTTGGACAGGAAGTAAAGGTCACATTAAGGTGGTTTGAAGGTCATATATGACCTCCTCATGATTATGAAAAATAACAAATTTGTCAACTTATACATCAAATTGAAGCTATGAGATATGACCTTTTTAAAATTTGGCAAAATCGTTACTTCGTGTGCCACTAATTGAACCATTGGCAAGCATTTATGGTAACTCATTTCACAAGAATTACAAGCTATTAATGTAAGGAATTCAATTCAATTGTTTTTTCTAATAGGTCATTTAGTTCTCTTGAGATATTGGCTGTTGAACTTGCAAAAGTTGTGAGATTTAAGCAATAAATTAGAAATTAAGTGTGACTTGGAACACAATGTTTTTTATTTTAAATATTGACACTAGCCCAACACATGCTTTTCAAAAACCATGCTAGATGATAAATCAACATTAAAAATCACTCATATGAAAATAGTTTGCCAGGGTTGTAGGTAGCCAGATCAACCTATTCAGCGTTATTATGGGCATAAAGTCACAAAGTTGATTTAGGGTAGAAGGGGACTACATATATAGTAACTGGATTAAACTTGGCTGCAAATTCAAAGAGCAGGAAGTGTGGGTTAAAT
The DNA here is from genome assembly GCA_029582265.1 of Zoroaster sp. YZ-2022. NCBI lineage: Eukaryota > Metazoa > Echinodermata > Asteroidea > Forcipulatida > Zoroasteridae > Zoroaster > Zoroaster sp. YZ-2022. Next base: position 47,914,870 of record CM055819.1, read on the forward strand.
TGTTTGGGAGAGTTGGGGGTTACTGAAGACACTGAAACATGGAAGACCATATAAATATTTCCCCTTTCCTTCAGCTAATTAGCCTTTCATTAGAAAACAAGCTTATAACTACTACATGATAAAGTTGGAAGAAAGGTTGCATCCGTGCTTTCCATCTTCCACTGCCCCCCGCAGAAGAGTTGTCATAAAGTAAATAATTCCCAATTCAAACAAAATTAAATGTAATTATATCCACTGGATCAAATCTGATAATTGGTTGCCCTTTTCAGTTTGTTTATGGAAAAGCCTTTTCAATTTTAGATTTAAATAAATAATTTGGTATTTATCTCTTGGTATTAAGTCTTGTACAAAAATAAATTTAATCTTTATTTATAATATACTTCACTTTCAGGTTAAGTTTATAACAAAAATATAATGATAAATTGACAATGATAGTGACACTGTAATCAAGCATCTCCTTATTGTGACATGTTAAACTGTCTTTGTTTTCACCTATACTGCAAATTCTACATTGATTTTTACATTTTCAAGGTTGTACACATGATTGGCAAAATGTCTGTAGCTCTGCATCCATACTACAGAATTACAACCTAAAGATCAGATGCCATTTTGTACATAAATTGTTAGACATTGAAATAATCAAAGAGTTGTATGATTGTACCTTAAATTGCTAATAAAGCAATGAAATACATATTTATTTTAACTGTCTGTTGGGTTTCATGACTTGACTTTTCACTTCCTTCCCCCACAATCAATTGAAACCACTTTGTTGACCTGTTTAACCTACTTGTAACCAATCTAGAAATGAGTGTACATGGTCTTAAACATGTAACAAGTGAAATGACTTCAGTGTAAATGAACCCAAACCATGATCCTTTTGTTGACAAGACAACAGAATATATCCACTGGATCAAATCTGATAATTGGTTGCCCTTTTCACTTTGTTTATGGAAAAACCTTTCAATTTTTTTATTTAAATGAAGCCAACATTGGTATTTATCTCTTGGTATTAAGTCTTGTACAAAAATAAATTTAATCTTTATTTATAATATACTTCACTTTCAGGTTAAGTTTATAACAAAAATATAATGATAAATTGACAATGATAGTGACACTGTAATCAAGCATCTCCTTATTGTGACATGTTAAACTGTCTTTGTTTTCACCTATACTGCAAATAATTAAAAAATAATTTATAAAATTTGAAAACAAATTCTACATTGATTTTTACATTTTCAAGGTTGTACATGATTGGCAAATGTCTGTAGCTCTGCATCCATACTACAGAATTACAACCCTAAAGATCAGATGCCATTTTGTACATAAATTGTTAGACATTGAAATAATCAAAGAGTTGTATGGGTGCTTAAATTGCTAATAAAAGCAATGAAATACATATTTATTTTAACTGTCTCTTGGGTTTCATGACTTGACTTTTGTGGTTAACACTTCCCTCCCCCACAATCAATTGAAACCACTTTGTTGACCTGTTTAACCTACATGTACTTGTAACCAATCTAGAAATGAGTGTACATGTGTAAGAACACATGTAACAAGTGAAATGATTTCAGTGTAAATGAACCCAACCATGATCCTTTGTTGACAAGAAAACAGAATATATATCCACTGGATCAAATCTGATAATTGGTTGCCATTTTCACTTTGTTTATGGAAAAACCTTTTCAATTTTAGATTTAAATGACCAACATTGGTATTTATCTCTTGGTATTAAGTCTTGTACAAAAATAAATTTAATCTTTATTTATAATATACTTCACTTTCAGGTTAAGTTTATAACAAAAATATAATGATAAATTGACAATGATAGTGACACTGTAATCAAGCATCTCCTTATTGTGACATGTTAAACTGTCTTTGTTTTCACCTATACTGCAAATAATTAAAAAATAATTTATAAAATTTGAAAACAAATTCTACGTTGATTTTTACATTTTCAAGGTTGTACACATGATTGGCAAAATGTCTGTAGCTCTGCATCCATACTACAGAATTACAACCTAAAGATCAGATGCCATTTTGTACATAAATTGTTAGACATTGAAATAATCAAAGAGTTGTATGGGTGCTTGTAAATTGCTAATAAAGCAATGAAATACATATTTATTTTAACTGTCTGTGGGTTTCATGACTTGACTTTTGTGGTTACACTTCCTCCCCCACAATCAATTGAAACCACTTTGTTGACCTGTTTAACCTACATGTACTTGTAACCAATCTAGAAATGAGTGTACATGTGTAAGAACACATGTAACAAGTGAAATGATTTCAGTGTAAATGAACCCAACCATGATCCTTTGTTGACAAGAAAACAGAATATATATCCACTGGATCAAAATCTGATAATTGGTTGCCATTTTCACTATGTTTATGGAAAAACCTTTCAATTTTAGATTTAAATGAAGCCAACATTGGTATTTATCTCTTGGCATTAAGTCTTGTACAAAAATAAATTTAATCTTTATTTATAATATACTTCACTTTCAGGTTAAGTTTATAACAAAAATATAATGACAAATTGACAATGATAGTGACACTGTAATCAAGCATCTCCTTATTGTGACATGCTTATAAACTGTCTTTGTTTTCACTTATACCGCAAATAATTAAAAAATTATTCATAAAATTTGAAAACAAATTATACATTGATTTTTAACTTTTCAAGGTTGTACACATGATTGGCAAAATGTCTGTAAAGATCAGATGCCATTTTGTACATAAATTGTTAGACATTGAAATAATCAAAGAGTTGTATGGGTGCTTGTAAATTGCTAATAAAGCAATGAAATACATATTTATTTTAACTGTCTGTTGGGTTTCATGACTTGACTTTTCACTTCCTTCCCCCACAATCAATTGAAACCACTTTGTTGACCTGTTTAACCTACTTGTAACCAATCTAGAAATGAGTGTACATGGTCTTACACATGTAACAAGTGAAATGACTTCAGTGTAAATGAACCCAACCATGATCCTTTGTTGATAAGAAAACAGAATCAACCTGCATTTATAATAAATGTACGCTCTGTATGTACGATTTAGTGACAGTTCAGAATGGGTGACATTCAGGGGTTGTCATTGGAATCGGTAATTTTAGAATAAAATGTCTGCCCCCTCCCCCAAGTTCTTGGTGATGGCATGTACTGCCACTGGTGATGAACCAACACATTTGGTTTTTTCTAAAATTCCTTGGTCTATCATTGCCAGCACTATAGAATCCAAGAACTAGGGAAGGGGAGGGGCAAACAAGCAATAAAAGTATAAGGGGGCCCAAATTACCAATTCCATTGACTGACGACTGGTGCTTCATTATGTCCAAAATCACACTCTGCATCAATTCTGCATAGCTGAAGTTGCAAGATGTTTCTGTCCTTTATAAAAAAAAAGATTTAAGATTGAAAATAGGAGTAAGGGCTTTTAAATAAATGTTGTTTAACTGACATGGATTGGAAGGTGGTTATCAGATTTTACCTTCTCCCGGACTGAAATGCCAGTACTGCTATAGCAAAAAATAATAACAAATTATACTAAACCTTAATTTTTGTAATAAACAACCATTAAAACTAAATGAAATGTTCATCATTGGTATGAAGACCCCTTCTCAAACGATCTGTTAACATAAGACGTTAAACCATACCAAGATAATGTTGATGACTTGAACAGTTACGATACTGCATTTGGATGTGGTGTCAACGCCGTGTTGGGGTACTGTTGGCTGGAACTCGATCTGAGCCATGATACATCGGAGTCAACATGCTGTAAAAAATAATAGTTAAGTTTTATGGAAGTACATGGAATAAAGTATTTGAAATTTCTGAGAAGTTCTAATTTATGTGAATGAGGCTCAATATGTCACAGTGAACATGCTGTACAAAATAATAGGAAGGTTTTATAAGTAGGCTACATGGACCAAGAATAAAGTATTTGAAAATTCAGAAAGTTCTAATTTATGGGAATGGGAAAATAGTGTATAATTTTAGAGTAGCTGGACCATTGAAATTGAAAAGGGCATTGGTTTTGTTTTCAAAATTGCACAATTATTCTTGACAATGTGCAATAAATTAAAGAAATGTTCTCGCACGAAACTCTCATCAAAGAAAGGTATTTGAGAGGAAATTGCAGAGTCTCATATACTTATATAATTTCATGTGATTGTGATGTTGATGTCTGAAGGAGAGGCCTCGAGGCAGGACCTACAAGTATGTATTGTGTCATGAATATTGTGCATTTTCCTGTGAAATAATTGTCTATGTAAGTTTATTTGTATCTGAAGGGTACAAGAATTAAGGAAAAGTGCAGTAAACAATCTGTGGACTACCTTTAATTTGTGCACAAACTGAAGATTTTTGGAGAAAACAAAATTACAAAATATATGGCATAAAATTCTACTGAATAATTGCCATAACCTTAACAACTAGATTTTCACTATCCTTATTTATATTCTAAATACATTTTGGTGACGTTCATATTTTGTTAGTTGTTTACTGTCCAAGTGTTCACGTAGGCCTAACTAACGTTGGTCATGTTAGTTAAACAGGCACAATGCAACGACGAATGGACGGCAAAAAATGGTTTTCTTGTATAAAAACACGAAGATAATACAGGAAATCTCTTAAAAAGTAACTTCAAGTTCAAGATACTTACTCTTTTTATGACCGTGTACTGTTGGCGATCCATTTACAGCCTAACAAAAGTGACGTCACCGTCGCATGGGCACCACACACGCAAACAGCGTCGATATTGATTGTACATGCATCTCCATTGTAGCACGGCAAATGTCGTGTACTACGATGTTTGGTTACAATGAATCTACATCACAATCGATATCGACGCTTTATTCCGACGTGTATAGCGAACTAGCGCCTCGTATTGCGCCTTGCGGCGCTATACGAACTGATTCTTTCATGCAACGTATATGAAACGTTTTAAATATTTTACTTTTTGGCGTAATTCGACACCTGATGACGTAATCGCTGATGACGTCTGACGAAAACGGTTTCGTCGGCTTGTTATGATTCTGTTGATGTGTTAAGTTTGAAGGCTGTAAATGCTCAGCAAGGATGCCTTTGTTGCCGGACAGTCGCCACTGAAAAAGAAGTTAAAAAAAAAAACAAGACAAAAACAATAGGTGCTCGCGCTGCCTCTCGAACACCTAAAAACGATTTTAAAAACAATAGGTGTTCCGCGCTGCGCTCTCGAACACCAAAAACAATACAAAAACAATGAATTGTTCGCGCTAACTCGAACACCTAACTTCAAACAAAGTGTTTGTTAGAACAAACACGCTCGAAGTCTTCCGGTTCAATCAAATTATCATCAATGATGTCACTATCATATTGTGCAAGGGTTTATCATCTTTTTATAATAATATTAATTTCATATTCAAAAATACATATAAATTTGCGTTAGAATGTGCTGAATTTGAACTTCCTGTTTGGACAGGAAGTAAAGGTCCTGACATTAATTGGTTTGAAGGTCATATGTGACCTCCTCATGATTATGAATGAAAATAAATAAAGTTGTCCAACTTATACATTAAATTGAAAGCTATGAGATATGACCTTTTAAAATTGGTAAAATCGTTACTTCGTGTACCACTAAGTTGGACCATTGGCAAGCATTTATGAGTAACTCATTTCACAAGAATTACAAGCTATTAATATAAGGAATTCACCATTTGTGTTTTGTTTTCTAATAGGTCATTTAGTTCTTGAGATATTGGCTGTTACGAATCCTTGGAAATGTTGTGAGATTTAAGCAGTAAATTAGAAATTAACAAAGTGTGACTTAGAAACACAAATGTTTTTATTTTAAATATTGACATCTAGCCAACACATATTTTTCAAAAAGCCATGCTAGATGATAAATCAACATTAAAATCACTTCATATGAAAAAGTTTTGCCAGGGTTGTGGTAGCCAGATCAACCTTGTTCAACGTTATTATGGGCATAAAGTCCTTATAAAGTTGATTGAGGATAGAAGGGGACTACATGTATAATAACTGGATTAAAACTTGGCTGCAAATTCAAGCAGGAGCAGGAATGTGGGTTAAATTGTTTGGGGAGTTTGGGGTTACTGAAGACACTGAAGCATGGAAAGGAGAGCATATAAATATTTCCCCTTTCACTTTCCTTCAGCTAATTAGCCTTTCATTGAAAACAAGCTTTTATAATAACTACTACATGATAAAGTTGGAGAAAGGTTTGCATCCGTGCTTTCCATCTCCACTGCCTCGCATAAGAGTTTTTGTCCAAAGTAAATAATTCCCAATTCAAACAAAAATTAAATGTACATTATACCCACTGGAGCAAATCTGATAATTGGTTGCCCTTTTACTCTCTTTGTTTATGGAAAAACCTTTTCACAATTTTAGATTTAAATGGAAATAACATTGGTATTTATCTCTTGGTATTAAGTCTTGCAGTACAAAATACATTTAATCTTTTATTTATAATACTTCACTCACTTCAGGTTGTTTATAACAAAATATAATGATGATAATTGACAATGATGAAGTGACACTGTAATCAAGCATCTCTCATTATTGCCAGACATGTCTTATAAACTGTGTTTGTTTTCTATATATACTGCAAATAATTAAAAAATAATGTATAACATTTGAAAACAATTATACATTGATTTTTAACTTTTCAAGGTGGGTACACATGATTGGCAAAATGTGTTCGTAAAGATCAGATGCCATTTTGCCATAAATTGTTAGACATTGAAATAATCAAGAGGATTTGTATGGATGCTTGTAAATTGCTAATAAAGCAATGAAATACATATTTATTTTAACTGTCTGTTGGGTTTCATAACTTGACTTTGACAGTTACACTTCCCTCCCCATAATTGAAACCACTTTGTTGGACCTTGTTAACCTACCTGGCAAAAGAAGTCTAGAAATGAGTGTATATGGTCTCTTACACATGTAACCGTGCAGGAAATGACTTCAGTGTAAATGAACTTGTCATGATCCTTTGTTGATAAGAAAACAGAGATCAATCTGCATTTATAATAAATGTACGCTCTGTATGCATGAGTTTGTGACCAGTTCAGAATGCAGGTGACATCTGTGAGGTTGTCGTGGAATCAGTAATTTTATAATAAATGTCTGCCCCTCCCAAGTAATTGGTGATGGCGCTATATGTGCCACTGGTGATGAAATCCAACACATTTGTTTGTTTTTCTAAATTCTTTTAGTCTATCATTGCAGCACTATATAGAATCCAGAACTAGGGAAGGAGGGGTAAACAAAGCAACAAAAGTATAAAGGAGCCCAAATTACCAATTCCATTGACTGATGACGGCTTTGGTGCTTCATATTGTCGAAAAATCACACCAGCATCAATTCTGCATAGCTGAAGTTGCAAGATGTTTCTGTCACTTTCTAAAAAGATTTGAGATTGAAAATAGGAGTAAAGGGCTTAGAATTTAAATAAATGTTGTTTAACTGACATGGATTGGAAAGGTGGTTATCAGATACATCCCTTCTCTTGGACTTTAAGTATACATTTCACTATAGCAAAAATAATAACAAAGTATACTAAACCTGTAATTTTTTGTAATAAACAACCATTAAAACTAAATGAAATATTCATCATTGGAACAAAGACCCTTCTCAAACGATCTGTTAACATAAGACGAATTAAACCATACATCGTGTCTTCTGAAACTGAAAGATTGTTGATGACGAACAGTTACGATACTGCATTTTGGATGTGGTGCTCAACGCCGTGTTGAGGTACTGTTGGCTGGAACTCAGTCTGAGCCATGATACATCGGAGTCAACATGCTATAAAAAATAATAGTTAAAGTTTTATGGAGGTACGCTGGAATAAAGTATTTGAGAAATTCAGAGGATTCTAATTTATGGGAATGAGTATGATTGTTCTAAGACGCCATATGTGCATCGCGTCGTGCCGTCGCGTCGCCTGTGCCGTCGTCCGTCGCGTCGACAGTCGTCCGTCGCGATGTGGCCGTCGTCCGTCGCGTCGTGCCGTCGCCCTTCGCGTCGTGCGTCGCGTCGTGCCGTCGCCTGTCGCGTCGCCTGTTTTTCAGTGGATTTATATAGTGGCTGTAGGTTCCGTCGTCCGTTGCGTCGTGCTGCGTCTTCCGTCGCGTCGGCCACCGTGCATCGCCGTCGCGTCGCACGTCGCATCGCCCGTCGTCCGTCGCGTGTTGCCGTCGCGTCGCCCGTCGCACGTCGCCCGTCCGCGTCGCCCGTCGCGTCGTGCCGTCGTCCGTCGCGTCTTGCCGTCGCGTCTTGCCGATAAAATCTTGCCGTCGCGTCGCCCGTCGCGTCGCCGGTGGCGCTATTGCTGCCTCTGGGTGCCAACACTTCTGTCCTCCACATTGATTGCTAGTGCAGTAGTAAATGGCTGGTGCGGGTCGTCGTCGTCGTCGTCGTCGTCACATGGAAGCTAGCGAAGATGATGGCACAATCCTCGGAGCCGTATACTTTAATCAATCCCATATTGCCGTGTCATCTCCCCAATATCCTTTTCATTATGTATGACCTACTGTTATAGCCTGGTTTATTATAACACGATGCCATTTTATAACTTTTGGTTTTAGGCTAACGTTGCTTGAGGCCGCGAAGATGAAAGTCATGGATTTTGCGTCCACCGCTTACATGTCGAAAGCTACCGCCTAAATTTTTCATTGTTGCCAAAAAATCATTATTTTTCACTGAAATACAAAAACAAAATTAGTTCCAAATCATCCACATCAGTAGAAAGGCAAGTTTTTGCAAATTTCCCACCAGTATGTGTGCTTTAATCATTAACATGTTCTCTTACGCTATCTTAGTCCATGATAAATCGTTCACAAAAAGGTCGCATCGCGCTAAAACTGTGGTAAGTGGTCACGATCCGCACCTGCAGCTGTACCGTACAATTAGCTTCCACTTTCAGAAATTTCCTTATTTTAAGGAGAATTTTGAAATATTCTGACACTCTAAGGGAATTACTGATAAAGAAATCTAAAGAGAGGTAAAAATGCCGTAAATTCTAAGGAAATTCTAAAGAATATTCGTAAATATTCGATGTTTTTTTTTGCGAAATAATGTTTGCATAAAATTAACACTTATTATACCTCAAAATTGGTTTACGCGCTGTAACTGTGACGCAGATTTGACTGGGCACGGCACAACCAGCCCTGATTGCCGGCATGTTGAAATTGTCATAGGCTAGTCTAAGCATGACGTCAGATTTTCATCTACCTGAAACATTTTCACGCATGTATGTGTCGTTGACCACCGCAGATATCATTTAAAATTAACGTTGCTGAGCTGCTGGGGCGCAACAATGGGAAGGCGTGCCAGCAATTTTCCCGCAAATGACTCCATTTTGAAGGTTTGCGCACCAACGACGTACTTCTTGCCTTCTACAGCTTTTCACATATGCAAACTGTGTATGCATACAGAACTAATACACACCCATTAGTTGGTAAAACTAAGGAACATCGGGAAAAATCTAAGAAATCTAAGAAATGTTTCTATGGGAAATCTAGGGGCTGAATTTGAAAAGAGTGGAAACACTGGTACCGTACCGCCTTCACATGCACAACACGTTCGCTGTTGTGGTACTTCAGCATCTTATCTTAGGCCTGTGTGTGCTGCCCACACACGTATAATGATGCTTGCAGCCGTACACAGATTAGAAGAAACATCTTTATTGATTGCCTTTGTGATCAGTGGAAATAATGAATAATGAATAATGAAAAAAGCCTCATATATTTTCATTTCCCGGACGCAAATCTACAAACTCCTCTTGACGCCAGCCTATTTTTCTGAACAACTAACTACAAACACAGTAACCTGGTAACATAGGCCTAATATAAATTATAACTACAACAACCTATTTCACGAAACTGATGAGTAAACTTGTAAGATCGATCTTAATTGTAGCAAAATGCTTGATGTCTATGCAAATCACCATGAAAATACTGAAACCCTGAGCAGTTCAGATAAGACGAGTTTCGTGAAATCGGGTGCAAGAATTCAAATACTTTGCATTGCCACTGGTCCATGAAAGATTATTCTACGGTACCACAATAGTACCTAGCCCATTCTGGTGCCAATCAGTGGACTCCTCCACGTATCCAGTATCTCAGTGATTGGCACCAGAATGGGGCTTCTAACTCATGCATTGTAAATTTGATTATTTATTAGGCATCTTAAGCGCGTGATGTCTCACATGTGTTGGTTGCCATCCACCATAGGCTATATTGGATTCCTTCCTCATGATTATACTGAGCCTTGAATTCCTTTCTCGGTAGTTAACAGGAGCACAAATTAGTTGTACTGCTATTGGGTTGGCCTGCTATAATTACTAGAGATGATGAAGTGCGTACTACTTTGGTGCTAGCTACTTGTTGAAGTCTGTATTCTTGCACATTTCAACCTTAGCGTCAGTGCAAGGTAATGTTTGAGGTGTTTTATATCTTCTCAGATTGTGGGATTGAACTCTAGTAGCCTAAACCAAATTCCTATACTACTATGTAAAAAAAAAATTACCTCAAAAAATAAAACTGTTGACTTCTTTTGGAACTGATTCAACCATAAGTTTTTTTCTATAAATATTGTCGTTTAACTTTGCAACATAATGTTTATAATCTGCATACATTTCAATGCCCAACGGCCATATTAAAAAAATACCATGAAAGCCAACACTTTTTTTTACAAAAAACATTGATAAAATACATTATTTCTAACGTGTTCGTGTCACCAGCTTTAATTTTGTGCTTTTAAGAAAAGGGTTGTTTTCGTCTGTGATTTCTTAATCAAATAAACATTTCTTTACTACAAATACATCATAGTACATCACATCATTGGTGTGCGGTGGCTTTACTGCCATAGGCTTTGGCACTCGATCAGTAAAGTAGTGTTTTCTCCTTTATGGCATGCATCAGCACCAGTCATTTCAATTTTTAGGCCATGTCCGTATTTTCCTGAAATTGCATTGCTATACAGCTGTTATCTGCTGTTTGAATTCAATTGATGCATTTAATTAACAAAATGCTTTAAAACAAAACAAGTGCTGACCAAAAAACAAGGCGGACTAATAAAATCTGGTTTTACTTGTTGATGACGAGTAAAAAACAAAATTCAGGGAAGCAGGCGGCCTTGTTATGATTATCATAAAATGAACATATATTAACTTTGAATGGTGTGCACTGTTTTAGCTTGGAAATCTGCTAGTTTACAATATTTTTCTTCCTATATAGTACAAGGACTGTTCAAAAGAATTCTGCACAAGGTTAAATCTTCACTTAACAATCACAATGAATTAATCAGGATCTACGGGTTTATGATGTTTTTAGAGGTAAGTTAAAGACATCAAACTAATGTATATAAAGCCCTGTCTACTGCACTGTATGAGTAGATGTACATATGAAATACTGTGAAAATTTCACACATATTAACAAAATAACCATAGCACAAAACAAACTTCCCACTTTCCAAGTGGCATTATTCAACAAAAGTTTAAATAACAAATCTGTAAAAATGTACAGGTGCGTAGTTTTTGTTAAACACATTGACATCATTTTTTACAATAGCACCAGTATTTTTGATAGTGGTCATTTAGTTACCTCAAAGGTGGTGAAAATTCACTGGTTACACTAAGTGGCACTAATCACACCTTCAATATGCCGTTTCCTTGTTAACGGATCTTATTTTTGTTCCAGTTGGAGCTTGCAGGTGGTGAATTACAATCACGGTTGTCGTTCAATGTGTCGAAAAGATATTGACGCATCCACCTTCGGGTAACAGTCACTCAGCCTGACTCAGATTTATAAACCCTAGCTCTTGTGTTCTGAACCAAAACACTTTACTACGATTTAACTAACATAACATCTACTGTCTTCCGTTATTTTATTCTTACCAAATTCACTTAGTCATTAGTTTACTGTGACTGCTTATAAACATGGACTTGTTTAATAATGCCTCAAATAAACTTAAAATTTCAGTAGTCCTATAAAATATAAATTTTAAATTGATAAATCTTGTATAATTTAAAACGTCAAACCTTCAGAAATATAATATTGACTGTCATCCATTATTATGTTAATTGACGTGCATTAACGGGTTTGTATGCCTTTCAGGATCACAATAATTTCAGTTATTTCTTTAGTGTTTTATTTGTATTTTAATTTTTGTAGACGTTGGTTTTTGTTGAAAAACACAATGCATCGTAGAAGCGTATCCAACAATGAACCTTGTGTCTGCAACAGAACTTTATAATTACATTAATTTTCAGACCCATTATCGGTGAAAACATATTGGTATGGTAATTTCTTTTTAACAGAATGTGGTCCTTGAGGACAGGGTTACTTGATGCTGAAGGGTTGAAAGACGACGGAGACATCGGTGAGACGTCGTGTATATGGTAATCAGGGCCATTGCCGATCATGTGGATCAGCGCGTAAACTGCATGCTGATTCTGCATACATGGTGCAATGGATGGGTAAGAAACTAATTAGGGTATCCCATTGTTGGTAATGGTCTTTATTATTGTAATCAGTGGTCTTTATTGAAGTTTCCACCTTTACAAAAGATTATTCTGTGTTAGCAATGTGCGTAGTTACAACATATGCCTCGTGATAATAACAACAATGGATGCATTTACCTGATGAATTATTGTCAAATTCAAAATTACTCTAATTTTAAACAAATAAACTGATAAATTTATACCTGTAATTCTAGCACCTTCGATATATGTTGATGAATAAATATGAAATTGATGGTTTTATCAATGGTTTGATTAAAAGAAAATACAACTTTTGCCACTGCGACTCATTTTTCCTTCTTCAATTCTCGACAGTTGCTTTGGTTGAAGGTAGCTAAAGTAACCGTGATCCAGCAGTTGTTCCTCGTACTTCATTGACTTTCTTGAAGAAATTCATGGTGATAACTGTTGGTTCGTAAGTGTGCGCACAAGATATGATATTGACACCTGTTCTAGGTTCCTCTTTAAAGCAAACAGGTTTTATTGTCTGTTCTGTTGTTGTTTGTTTTCGGTATGATTATTTCTCCAGAAGTATTAATGCCCATTCGAAAAGAAAAGAAAAAATGAAACGCTTTCAGCAAGTGTAACCAATGAGCAGAATGATTTTGCTCAAAATCTTGCATAACAACAAACCATTTACAAATACATAAGCACCAAAATAATAGTGCGAAATATTTTGTGTAGTTTTGTGGTGTGTGTTGAATATAATACATTTAGTTGTGACAACTTATCATTTTGTATGCAGTCTTTGACAACTTTTCAGGAGCCTTGGCAAGGAAGAATCAGACTTTTTCCTGAATTGCATTTCATATGTGATTGCTAAATAAATTTGTTTCATGTTGGGCATTCCACTTTTGCGCCTGAATGGCAGGGGCACTGAAAACACACTGATTGAGGATATACGGTGGCCTTCTTTGATACACTTCTGAGGCAACAACTAGTCGTGTGTTATATATTGTTCATCTCCTCACAACCAGATTTATTTAACACAAAGTACAACAACATTTACTGGGCATTTATATGCAAACACCGGTAAGTGTGTATTTTACTCACACAGCCAACAGGTAATTGGTGGAACAACATCTTAATCAATTATGTTTTAGAATTGTTTTTAATTGTTTAAAATCTATGCTGTCATGCTGTTTTATTTATATGTTTTTTGCCCACAGCGAATTGAACAGCGCTTCTAGAACTCTATTTGAAATGCTAGTCAACTTTTGGAGGAGCAGTTTAAGATTTATCTCAAATCAGACCTTGGATTTTTCTCCCTTGAGTGTAAGTTGTTTGTGCTAACCCTAACCCCTTCGAGTATTACTTTCTAAACAAAATGCAACAAAATCCCAACAACTTGCTTTGTTGTGAGGGGTTAGGGTTAATATCGAACCTGCTTGTTTGTAGTTTGGTTTGTTTTGGGATCCTGGTCCTGCCAGTTCCTCCTGGTCTGGACCCTGTCTCAGTCGACCTAGTCCATATCCCTTTTGTGTTTCAAATTATTTCTTTTTCCCCCCCCCTTTTTGCATTTTATGGAAAGGAAACTGCTTTTAACTATGCATTATGTTTAAATAAAACAAATGTTGGTTATCATTAAGATGATGAAACAAATTTTATGACCTGATACAAGATCGCTATTAATATTCCATTAATTTTTGTTGTAAATTTAATAGTATTTCACTGATTAGCATGATTTCTACTTTATAAAATGCTACAGGGTATTAAGATTCTGTTTCATGAGGCTTTTGCGGTCTGAACTTGATGAAGTTCGTGTGGAATGAGTCAACTGATCCACAATACAGATGCTCTTCCAGAAAACCTGATTTGATATCTTTGCCCCCATATTTATGGTATGACTTGTACCATTTACAATGAATACATTACAAACTTATATCCTGTGCAACTTTAAAAATGTTTAGGATTCAAATTACTAAATATTTGGTGTTTTTCTTCTCCATTTGTATCATATATACTGTGGTAACTATTCCAAGCCTTTTCACAAATTTGCGGAGCTATAATGCCACACTAATATAATAAGACTTAACACACAGATCCATGTCATTTTGGTGGAGCACACGCCATGTATCATCCATTATTTTGTCATGTATTTATTACAACGACGCTTTAAAAATTTAATATTGGACAGGCTGTCGAAATAACATTAATTATTAGATTGTTGCGCGGTCATTGAACCCCATCAGCGTTGTTTCCAGTAATCATTGTCTTCAATTCGTCCAAACAAGGCAAGGTCGTGATATAATCACGAGGTTAAATCGAGACTGTTCCATTCCTCAGCTTCCTTCCGACTCAAATTTCACCACAGTTCAAATTTCACATCCTATTATATTCTGCTGTATTGCTGAAATGCATGGAATAGCAGCATAATATTATAAAATTATTTAATTTTTTTTCAGAAGCATCACCCGTTTCATGCTACGCGTAACTTCCTAACTTCATTTTCCTTTGCAAAAGGCACTCCACATTTAAATATGTTACATTTGAGGAGATACAAAGAGTTCGTGGAAAAATTCATTGATATTATAAATAAATGCAGCAGTAGAATGGACGAAGAAAAAGGCTAACGGTATATTCTTTTGATTTCCTCATCAGTACTTTTTAATTTTTTTTTTTTTTTTTTCCTTTGGGCACACGAGACTTCAGTTCAGTTCCTATACGAGAGGCTGCTGTTATGGAAAGGTTTACCACACCACCAAGACAAGTGGATGTTCCATTGAATTTGAGCATCATGTCAGGGCTGATGCGTACCTTGTCAAAGCTTCTTCATTCGGGGAAGGCGTTGCATTGTTTTGAATGGCTTTTGGAGAAATGTTGTGGCTTGCTTGACAGGACTTGGGGTCCAGCCCCTATAAAATGTGATGTCTGAAAAACAAACTTGGGCGAAGGTTTCGTCAGCTTGTTGCGTTCTGTTCATGTGCAGTTTAGCGGCTGTATATGCTTAGCAAGGGATGCCTTTGTTGCCGGACAATCGCCACTGAGAAGAAGTAAACAAAATAGAGCTTAAGTGTTTGTTGAACAAACACACGGTGTTCAAAGCGAACTTCTGGTTTAATAAAATTATCATCGATGATGTCGCTCAATATCATATTGTGCAAGGGTTTATCATCTTTTTATAATAACAATATCAATTTCATATTCAAAAAGACATATCAATTTTGCGTTAGAATGTGTTGAATTTGGAATCCTCCTGTTTTGAGCAGGAAGTAAAGATCAGATCAGGGTGATTTGAAGGTCATATATGACCTCCTCATGATTATGAAAATAACATTAGTACCTGCATTGTTTCAATTTCTGAGATTGGAAAAATAATCCTCTTTTGAAAACTACCGGTGGAGGCGCTTTAAACCTTGATGACGTTAGTCTGATATTCTTTCCCTGATAAGGCTGGAGGCGGAAAGAATGTCATATCCAAATGGTGCAAATTGTTTTTGAATACCTCTGTCGGTTCTTGAGATATGACCTTTAAAATTTGTAAAATTGTTACATCGTGTGCCACTTCAATTTGACCACCATCAAAGCATTTATGGTAAACTCATTTCACAAGAATTACAAGCTAATGTAAGGGAATTCAATTGTGTGTTTTTGTTTTCTAATAGGTCATTTAGTTCTTGAGATATTGGCTGTTGAACTTGGAAAAGTTGTGAGATTTAAGCAATAAAATTAGAAATTAAACATATAAAAATAAAAAATAAAATACAAGCGTTACCTCAGGAGGTATGAGTTTTGATAATATATAATAAAAAAATTGGTTACATAATGTGCTAAGCACTGAATACATTAAATTCCTGGTTCAGCTCATCCCATATAATTTTTTAATTCTTCCAAACCGTATGTTCTGGTCTAATCATGTGAAGTCATTCATACTTCACAACATTTTTTCCTCATAATATGGGTGTCAATTGTGCTAAATTTGGGAAAATTCTGTCTAAATTTTTTTCTCAAGATAGCAAAAAGTATACATTTACAGAATAATGATTCAGGAATATTTCTTTCCACTGAAACATTTCTGGTTTCCTGGAAAGAAAGGAGAGAGGTCAGATAAGGGTCATGTCTCAGAACGAAATGTGGGCATAGTTTCTCTAAGGTCTTTAAGATGAGGCAAAGATTGTAGATTAAATAGATTTTGTGGTTCATGAGATATGATTTTTTTTAAATAGTTAAACTTTTGATTTAGTGTAATTCGATATCTGATGCCTTTTAAACCTATGACATGTCACAACCTAGGGATACAACAGCATGTTAAGGTTCTAACTATGTGTTAAGTTTCCTTCTCAAGGTTCTGTACCAGAATAATACTTAAAATGTTTAGGCCTTTAACACTTAAAAATTCAGGATCTGTTTTTTAAAGCTTTTTTGACTAAGTTTAAATTGCTAAATATTTTTTGAAATTCTGCCTAGATACACACCATTTGAATGCCGATTATTTGGGCATTATTTTTGGGGTTAAATGTTCTTTATTGTACCCCTGAAAATGGCGGCCATTTTGAATATCAATACAAATTTTGGGGTAATGTTTTTTGTGAGTTTTGGGCAAATAGTATATAATGCACTATGGTTAGGAGTGATTTCACCCATGCATGGTTTCAAAGAACAAATTCCTCATTCCATGCATGAATAAAAGAAAATCCAATTGTATTTATTTTTCATACTATAATATGCAGAAGAATAACGTAAATTTGACATATTTTGGTGCAAATTTTGCAATAATGAAATGTAACATGTACATGTGCGGCCCATTCACACATTGCCACAACACAGAGCATTCACGATCGATTACTTCACATCAATTCAAGGAAAAATCTCTTCCTTTGATGATATGTGTCATCTGCATTTGACTTACTTTCACACGGGCATTTTACTGGAATACGACGGCAAGAATGTGATCTCACGTCTAACGTTAACGTTAACGCGTGAAACACATTGACCGAACGTTTCACGAAAAACATACGGTCTGTGGTGTCCTTCGCGTATCACCCTCAAGACCCATTACGTTCAATCACAAAACAAACTTGATCATTGTAAAGCCACACTAATAATCTAAGCAAATTGGTATCAAACATAAGCAACATAGAGGGCGGCAAAACAAAAAATACAAGTTTCCAAATTTATCAATCGCCGGCGATTGATTTCACACAGGGCTGAGTTGAAAGGGTTAATTTTATTTTATTTATTTATTTATTTATTTATGATAATGAAACATATCATTTGGTTATTATATAAATTAAAAATAAAACAAAATTCACTGACCATTTATAAATTTTCTAACTGGCAAACGAAAACCAATATTTAAAAGTAAACATCCAACAATTTGGGGAAAAATTTCACACAACCTATTTTTTTTCTAGACTTTGCCAATACTATTGTTTATTGAAACAATCATTGTGGGAAAATTTATTGATGCTTTGGTTTAAAAATTGTACACATTATTCCATTTGCAAAAGTAAATTTAATTAAGTTGATAAAATAATAAAAAGAAAATATATAAAATACATTAGTTAGAAAGAAGATTGAGATCTCTTTAAATTAACTCAGTGCCTGAAAACTGCATCAATCGCGAAAGATGTGAAGCATCATATTTCACGATGAGTTAATTGAAGTCATGAATGCCAACTTAAAAACGATCTGTTAGAATTCCACTCTTAGATTTAGAACAAGCGTTAAAAAATTCCAAAACCGTGTAAAAAATAACAGCTTGAAATAAAGGACAACAATAGTGAAATTACAAGTAAACTGTAACGTATTATATTCTTATTACACACTGCATATACAGTATATACGTACAGTGTATACACTGTATGATATACTTGTATACATTGTATACACTTGTATATACGTCTCTTGTCTGTGTGTGGTGTGCATAATATAGTACTATCGGAATAGTTGTTCAATTTAACTTCTGTTTTCGACCGGAAGGAGAGGTCAAATTGGGTCATGTTTGTGTACGAAATGTGACATAATTCAAGATCTTTAAAGTGATGCAAAGATTGTGAAAATATGTCTTTTTGGTTCATGATATATGAATTTTTGTAATATTTAACTTCCGGTTTCAATATTTAACTTTCGCTCGAACACCTAAAAATAGTACAAAAACAATAGGTGTTCGCGCTGTCGCTCGAACACCTAAAAAAACAGTATTAAAACAATAGGTTTTCGGCTTCACCCGAACACCCAAAAATATAGCCTAGAACTAGCTAACTACGACGCGTAAAGTCAAAATAATTACTGTAGGCCTATCGTCATGATCATGCTGGTTTTTTAACTGTGTTTTATGTTGTATTTGTTGACCAACCCTTTTTAACAGTCGGGTTATCCTTTGCCATTAGGTAAATCTATACCTTCTGACGTGGCCGAGCGGTTTAGCTTACCAGACTCAAGTTCTGTGTTAGCAGCAGAATGTGGGTTCGAATCCCGGCGTGACACTTGTGTCCTTGAGCAAGACACTTAACCATAATTGCTTCTCTCCACCCAGGGGTTAAATGGGTACCTGTGAGGGCAGAGTTGGTTGATTAGCCGTATATGCGCTGTAATGGCAGCAATTGAGCTGTATACTCCCCAGGGAGCTGAGATGGTTTCAGGAATGATTTATGAGCCTTATGAGCCTTATGAGCAGGGGTAATAATATGCGCCTTGAGCACCACTTAGTTGGTGGATACGTGCGCTATATAAGTCCACACATTATTAGGTGTTCGGGTATGTGCCCGAAACACCTATTGTTTTTGTACGTTTTTTTTTTTTACTTCTTCTTCTTCTCCCCAATCTTGTCCGCTAACAAAAACATACTTGCCAAGTTTTAAAAACCTTCAAATTCACACATAGTTAGACCTTAACTTGTAGATGAAACCTAGTGACGTCATGATGATCAGGAAACCGCAACAGTGACGTCATGATGACGTCAAGCCAACATACATAATGACCCACATTCAGTGTCCACGATTGTGCGTTAGAAATTCTAACTATAGAGGGCGCTATACAACTTTAGTGGTCTTTACACAATCGGTGCAAAAGAAATTAATTCGTCTTATCCTATCAATGCCAAGTTTAGCGTGAAGTTTCCCGTTACGCTAATCGGATTGCTTAATAGTGGACATGGAATGTAAGAGGGGGTTTCACCGAGAGATGTCCACCTGGGCACCTGCTTTACTGATTTGTGTGCCTTTTTAATAATTATTTTATTTGAGTTTGTTGAATTTCAAAACTTTTAGTGGTCACTTGGTGGCGCTGATCATCACATATATTTATAAACTTATAACGCGTTTGTGGAGCATATCGCTGTAAAAGGTAACGAAAATTCATTCCACTTTTCTACTGATTCAAAGTTTTCACGCATCGAAGTCATCTGCAGACACCTGATTGGTGCTTCTTACTATGGTGTAAGTAAAAAGGTGAAATCAGCGAGAAATTACTTTAAAATTGGTCAAGGTTGATGATTTTTGTAAACAAGCTTTACGTACATTTGTATAAGACGGTATACCCAACCGAAGGTACCCTTCACACCTACACTGTCAAATCGGCGTATGTTGACAAAATGGCATGTTGATTTGGAGGAAATTGATAAGGGGCTAGTTAGGTTTTTGTGAGTTTACTTTCGTAGTTTGTACAAATGTAGGCTTACCAGTAGGCAGTACCACACATACACATAGTGAATGATGTACTTCAATATTATTATTAATAATTGAGGAAGGAAGTCAGATTCTTATGACTGTTAGTGACTGACCTTGTGTGTAGTAATATTAATTTAAAAAACAAATATTAATCTAATCCCTTGCAAAGACGTCCATGATGCTATTGGTATGCAACTTTCATCATTACATTAATTATTTGTGTAAATTTAAGAAACTAAAATTATTGAAAATATTTTCCTCATTAACGTTAGTCGTTAGGCATGGTATGCATTATATTGGAAGGGTGTGTAGGGACCTACCAATACAATAATACATACCTGATGGCTGCATTGCAGTTTACTTTATAGTGGCACTTAATTTTCTCACTAAAGTAGCCCAGAAACAAATATCAGCACCTTTATTGAGATAATGAAACAGTCACATCATGGAGGAAGGATTTTGTCAAGAATAATTGTGTGCAATTTTGAAAACAACCAATGCCCTTTACAATTTCAATGGTCCAGCTACTCCAAAATTATACACTTTTTTCCCCATTTTATTTACATAAATTAGAACTTCTATAATTTTCAAATACTTTTATTCTTGGTCCATGTACTTATAAAATCTTCCTATTATTTTTACAGCATGTTCACTGTGACATATTATTTTCCTCATTCACATGAATTAGAACTTCTCTGAAATTTCAAATACTTTATTTTTGGTCCATGTACTTATAAAACCTCTGAAATTTCAAATACTTTATTCTTGGTCCATGTACTTATAAAACTTTCCTATTATTTTTTACAGCATGTTCACTGTGACGTATTATCTTCCTCATTCATATAAATTAGAACTTCTCTGAAATTTCATATACGTTATTCTTGGTCCATGCATGCACGGATTACCGCACGGGCAAACTGGGCACGTGCCCCGGGTCCAGGAGCCAATAGGGCCCTTGGTTTTCAAAAAAAAAAAAAAGCATAGTACTAGTAGTATTATGAGCGTGTATGGGCCTGTGGTGAATTTGTGCCCAGGGCCTGTGCTCATGATGATCCGTCCATGGGTCCATGTACTTATAAATCTCCAACACTTCGAATTAATGACGTAACCATTTTAACTTCAACCGAACACCTTGTTTTTGTTGTGACAAAAACTTATATCTAGTTATTATTATTATTATTAATTTCCTCGTCGTTTAGACTGTCTGTCTGTCCCAAAAGAGTCGCTCTCTTCTCAACGCATGTCTAGCTTCGTGGTCCATAAAAGTATAAGCGCCATTATTATTATCAAGAGTGGACGACAAATTTTGAACGTGAATATAACACTAATTCAATAGGTAAGATGACCCACACACCAATCTTAAAGTTAAGACGGGTTTGACAACCGTTGTCATGGAAGTTTTTATTTTTGTGAAATCGTTCTTAGGACGCGTCTCGATTTAGGAAGAGTTACCCGTCCTACCTCGAGATAAGACGCTTCTTAGCGCTTTGTGAAATCGACCCCAGGTCATCTCGGTTTTAAGTCTCTCAGCGCATTAGATAAGCTATGACGCTAAGTGCCCTTTCCCTTGATCTACCACTGCATGGTATCATGTTTATGAATTTGATGAACGTACTTGATTAAGTGATGAAAAGTAAAACATACAAAACCCTAACCATGTGCTGTAGTATTATAATGTCTTTTTCAGGGGAAATGTTTTTATTGGTCTGAGCCAACGCATCATATAAGACTCGTGAATGCAGTCCATAGACCGTATGTATAGTAATCCATTACTTGCATAACGAGCCCTTGGAAATAACGCAGCAATATGTTAATGTCATTGTAAAAAAATACATTGCTAATCCATCATATGACTCAATTAGTATCACATGTACTCACATACACTGCACGTACACAGGGATCAGCGTGTATAGGGTGGAGGTGAGGATATAAGTGGAGAAATAGGAGCGGATCGAGGGAGGCTTAAAGTGAAGACATATGGCCAAACAAATGGGGCTCACATGAGAACGTATGGTACATTGTTATGGCCAGCAACTCCACAGCGATACAATTTGCGATTTCAGCGCCCTCAGAAATTTCTAGACGCAATAAAGAAATCAAACAAGATTACACACGATATTTGTAACAACAGTTATTCAAATGGTTTAATGTAGGATTTGATGCTTTGCATGGTGGAGATAGATGTTCTCGAGTTCTTTCGGGTACACCATGTAATGATCTCTTTTTGGAAAAAGTGATGGCTCTGAAAAGAGCCGGTTAGTTTGTTCTCAACGTTTTGACTAGTTTGCTCTAGTCATGTATATCTTAATTCAAAAGTAAGATAAGTAAGGTTACTTTTAGAAGTTTTCCAATATTACCAATAATGTATAATTGTTTTAAACGTAAACATTGCCAATTGCCTTTAATTCTGTTTAATGTACGCCTAAATTATTTCATTCAGTGAGTAATGAAAGCCAATGTGCTCGCCTCAAATAATCATCAATCCAAACTTCACAAAAAGGCTCCTGTCAATTTAAGGTGAGTCGATTCTGTATTACGTCACAATTACTATGGTTACAGCAGGCAAAACGAAAACATAGTAAATATGTGTGTAGTTGTACTTGGAAGCCTGCTGTCTTTGGAGCGGATGTGTAATTTTGAATTCAGTCAATGTATTATACGAAGTTTAAAATGAGATATTCTAGTTTAATTTTAGCCATGATTTTACCATTTACTTTAGCAATCACCATGTCCTTTGTGATAATTGTAAATGGGACCATGTGTGGGCCCGTGAACCAGGCCGAAGCCGGTGATGACCGCGTATCACCTATGAAGAAGGCATTCGCCAATTTTAGATCAACTTGTCCAAAGCGCGGGAAAAACTTGTCGAAAGGACATGGTAAGTAATAACGTTTTTACATGTATTTGCACTGAAAATCATTATAAATAACGATACTAATAAGTAATAAGGACATTTCAAAGAATGCAGTTTTAAATAAGATATACACTTCTGAGAAAATGCACAATTTTATCAAAAATATTTATAATTAGATTTTAATTCAGTTATTTATAACTTAAAAATAACTTGACAAAAGTATGGGACTTCTGACACAGATGTCTGATAGCATAATGTACATTACATTATATACGTGTCATGTACTAGCCTTGACTCAAGGCTGTTGTGGCGCGTACTTACCACGGTATTCCCACCCCACCCCGGCGGGAAGCAAATGTCTCACATGATCTGGGCTTGACGCGCATTGTAGGCCATACCATTAATGTGACAGGGCAAACAAAATTGCGAAACGGTTTAATATTAAAATTTTCATACCTTTTATCAATTTAATTAAACATTAATAATCACAACGAAAAACACAACTCTCACATTTTTCAAAATATTTTGTAAAACGGAAAATATTAGTGTATTTTTTTTCACATAAACTCTTAATTAAACGACACCCCTGAATTGCAACAAAAACAGTGTCAACGAACAGAAGATTCTGTAAAATTTTACCGTTGATACTGTTGATTTACCTTTCAAGAGTTTTACGGAAATCTGTCCGTTGACCCTTTCCGATATTTTGAGATTTCTAACGTAAATGATTCAGAAAATGTTGTCGCCAAGCCGTTATAATATACGTACATGCACATATACGTTTGCAGCGCGAGAGAGAATGTTACGCACACTAGCTATTTGAACAGTGCATACGTGCTTATACACACAGTCAATGTACCCATCGTCTATACGCGCACAACGATGTTCACCACGGGCATTGGCGTTTGCGAATGAGACATATAGCTGTGTTGGTGGCGCACTTTTGTCCCAACCCTTCTTTCCCCCTGCCCCAGCCCGTACCGATTGCTAGCCCGAGAAATTCAGAACACACACACGGTGCGCCGTCTCCAGCCCCGGACACATACACTGTACAGCGAGATCAATAACTAAGTCGTGGATACGGTTGTGCGTTGCGACCTTGTACGCGTTCGAACTCAAACAACAACCTTGACCCTTCTGTAACCGAAAGCTTATATGTTTCCTTTTTTCCCATTGGAATTCCAATGGAAAATCGTATGCAATATACAGGATCCTAGCTTTGACTCCGTTTGATCCCACACACAGCATAATACAATGCACGCAAACACAGGTAGCTCAAATATGGACCCCTGTCTCTGTGTACATGTGAAATGGAGTACACGAAGGTCAAACTCCAACCTGGGCTAGTTGTACATGTACAGTACAATCATGTATCGCGCACAGCAATCATACAATTGCTGGGCCAATCAATAACCAATGATAATACAATTTGGTTTTTGAATTTGGTATATTAGCATTAATAAGCTCCGCCTTAAATTTTGGCATGTGGAGAAGCATCAAGGCGCGACGACGAATGGTTACTGTATGTACATGTACAATACATGTATATTAATGTATAATGTACTACATGTACATATATGTACATGAATATTAACATGTGTACAGTATACCTATGAATCCGCACACGTTGTCCATGTGCGCTGGAGTTTGGATAGCTCTAAAGCGGGGGGGGGGGGGAATTATGCGACAAAACCGTTCCGACGTGCCTTGATCAAGGCTGGTCATGTACATGTTCATTTGTGATCATTTATTAGGTGTTCGGGCACGGCTACGAAATTGTTCGATTTATTTATTTTTTTCTTGTCCCCTCCGGAACGTTTAGCCTACGTTTTGACGTCATTTTAACGTCACCAATTGTCGAATTACACTACACCAAAGTTTTTTTTTTTTTTTAATTCCTGAACTAAGCATGGAAAAATCTTAATTTTGACACAATCTTAAAGAACTTGAATTATGTGACAGACGTGTACTTAGCGTTCAAATTCATCTGCTTGTTAAGTTCTAAGTACATGCCAAGTTTCAAGTTCATGTGAAGTTTGCAAGTATGTTTTTGTTACCGGACAGTCACGGGGGAGAAGAAGAAGAAGAAGTAAAACTAGAGCTTAAGTGTTTGTTAGAACAAACACACGGTGTTCGAGTCAACTTCCGGTTCAATCAAATTATTATCGATATGTCAATATCATATTGTGCAAGGGTTTATCATCTTTTATAATAACAATATCAATTTCATATTCAAAAGACATATCAATTTTGCGTTAGAATGTGTTGAATTTGAACTTCCTGTTTGGACAGGAAGTAAAGGTCACATTAGGTGGTTTGAAGGTCATATATGACCTCCTCATGATTATGAAAAAATAACAAATTTGTCAACTTATTCATCAAATTGAAGCTATGAGATATGACCTTTTAAAATTTGTAAAAATCGTTACTTCGTGTGCCACTAATTGGACCATTGGCAAGCATTTATGGTAACTCATTTCACAAGAATTACAAGCTATTAATGTAAGGAATTCAATTGTTTTTTGTTTTCTAATAGGTCATTTAGTTCTTGAGATATTGGTTGTTGAACTTGGAAAAGTTGTGAGATTTAAGCAATAAATTAGAAATTAACAAGTGTGACTTGGAACACAATGTTTTTTTATTTTAAATATTGACACTAGCCCAACACATGCTTTTCAAAAATCATGGTAGATGATAAATCAACATTAAAAATCACTCATATGAAAATAGTTTGCCAGGATTGTAGGTAGCCAGATCAACCTATTCACCGTTATTATGGGCATAAAGTCACAAAGTTGATTTAGGGTAGAAGGGGACTACATGTATAGTAACTGGATTAAACTTGGCTGCAAATTCAAGAGCAGGAAGTGCAGGTTAAATTGTTTGGGGAGTTGAGGGTTACTTACTGAAGACACTGAAGCATGGAAGACCATATAAATATTTCCCCTTTCCTTTCCTTCAGCTAATTAGCCTTTCATTAGAAAACAAACTACTACATGATAAAGTTGGAAGAAAGCTTGCATCCGTGCTTTCCATCTTCCACTGCCCCCCGCAGAAGAGTTGCCAAAAAGTAAATAATTCCCAATTCAAACAAAATTAAATGTAATTATATCCACTGGATCAAATCTGATAATTGGTTGCCCTTTTCACTTTGTTTATGGAAAAACTTTTCAATTTTAGATTTAAATGAAGCCAACATTGGTATTTATCTCTTGGTATTAAGTCTTGTACAAAAATAAATTTAATCTTTATTTATAATATACTTCACTTTCAGGTTAAGTTTATAACAAAAATATAATGATAAATTGACAATGACAGTGACACTGTCATCAAGCATCTCCTTATTGTGACATGCTTATAAACTGTCTTTGTTTTCACCTATACTGCAAATAATTAAAACAATTATTTATAAAATTTGAAAACAAATTCTACATTGATTTTTACATTTTCAAGGTTGTACACATGATTGGCAAAATGTCTGTAGCTGCATCCATACTACAGAATTACAACCTAAAGATCAGATGCCATTTTGTACATAAATTGTTAGACATTGAAATAATCAAAGAGTTGTATGGATGCTTGTACATTGCTAATAAAGCAATGAAATACATATTTATTTTAACTGTCTGTTGGGTTTCATGACTTGACTTTTGTGGTTACACACTTCCCTCCCCCACAATCAATTGAAAGCACTTTGTTGACCTGTTTAACCTACTTGTAACCAATCTAGAAATGAGTGTACATGGTCTTACACATGTAACAAGTGAAATGACTTCAGTGTCAATGAACCCAACCATGATCTTTTGTTGACAAGAAAACAGAATCAATCTGCATTTATAATAAATGTACGCTCTGTATGTACGATTTAGTGACAGTTTAGAATGGCTGACATTCAGGGGTTGTCATTAGAATCGGTAATTTTGGAATAAAATGTCTGCCCCCTCACCCCAAATTCTTGGTGATAGCATGTACTGCCACTGGTGATGAACCAACACATTTTTTAAAATAAATTCTTTGGTCTATCATTGCAGCACTATAGAATCCACTCTTCAGTCTGTTAATCTGGATGCCATGCCTGCTATCCGTATCACTGAATCTGATGTCCTGCGTAAATTGAAAAATATTGACTCTTCCAAAGCTAGTGGACCTGATAATATATCTGGTTTTATTTTTAATTCTTGCGCCAATGTTCTTTCTGGTCCCTTAACATATATTTTTAGAAAGGCCACCCAGGACGGTTGCTTTCCTTCAAGTTGGAAATCTGCTAATATTGTTCCGATCCATAAATCTGGTAAAAAATTAAGTGTTTCTAACTATAGACCAATTTCATTACTCCCTCAGATTGCTAAGGTCTTTGAAAAGATCTTGTGTGAGCAAATTATGTCTCATGTTCGACCTGCCATTTCTGAGCAGCAGCACGGTTTTGTCTATGGCAGGGATTGCTCCACCAACCTTTCTTCATTATTGCAGGAGGCATACCGTGCGATTGACCAGAGAGAGCAGTTGGATGTTGCCTACACGGATTTTTCAAAGGCCTTTGATCGAGTCAACCATGATTTCTTGTTATATAAACTAAAATCCTACAATATTCATCCTAATATCTTAATGTTGTTACAGAGTTATTTGACTGATAGAAGACATAGAGTTACTGTGGATGGTTTTACCTCTATATGGAAAACAGTGCCCTCGGGTATTCCACAGGGTTCAATACTGGGGCCTCTCCTATTTACTTTATTTGTTAATGATCTTCCCAAGTGTTTAAGCAATAAATGTTTGCTTTTTGCAGATGACTTAAAAGTTTTTCGTCAGATTGGTTGTTCTGCAGATACTCTTTCATTACAGGCAGACTTTGATAAAATTATGAACTGGTCTAATAATACCTGGCGTCTTCTTTTTAAATGTTAATAAATGTAGTGTTTTAACTCTTACCCTTAAGAAGATGGCTTTTAAATTTGATTACTCTCTTGGTGATATTATTCTTAATAGGGTCGCTGTACAGAAAGACCTAGGTATTTTTATTGACAGTAAACTCACCTTTGTTCCTCATGTTAACTCTATTATTAAAAAAGCTAATCGCATGAGTGGTTTGGTAGGGCGCAACTTCCGCTCGTTGAAGAATGATCATATTTTACGCACCTTGTTTTGTTCACTAATCAGACCGAATCTAGAGTATTGTACAATAGTGTTTAATTCTATCTCTGCTCATCAGGCACATAGGATAGAAGAAGTTCAGCATCGTTTTCTCAAATTTGTTCATAGGACGCTTAATTGTAACACTGGTTTTAATTGTAACTTGGATTATATTGATTTATGTGATATTTACAGGATTCCACCCCTCAGACATAGGAGAATTGTTAATGACTGTTTATTTCTATATAAATGTTTTCACAATCATTTTAGTACCACTGACTGCAATCCGTTTAGTTTACATGTTTCTAATCGGCGTACAAGGCATGCCAATGAACACATCCTCCATGTCCCAAGGAATCGCGTTGAGGTGACAAAGCGTGGCTTTATATCAAGGATTTCATCCACCTATAACGGGCTCCATCTCTTAATTCTTTCCGTACTCAGGTTTTTCGTGCCTTAGCCAGTACCAGCTACTGATATGTATTTTAGTGTCTTAAAATTTTTGCAATCTATTGTTATGTAATTTTTAATTCATTGTTTTTATATTTATATGTATCATTTATCATTTATCATTTATATTTATCATTTATCATTTATATATATTTATCATTTCCTGTAATTGGCGGATCGTCTGCTGTTGGAATTGGACAATAAATAAATAAATAAATAAAATAAATAAATCCAAGAACTAGGGAAGGGGAGGGCAAACAAGCAATAAAGGTATAAGGGCCCAAATTACCAATTCCATTGACTGACGACTGGTGCTTCATTATGTCGAAAATCACACCCATATCAATTCTGCATAGCTGAAGTTGCAAGATGTTTCTGTCCTTTCTAAAAAAGATTTAAGATTGAAAATAGGAGTAAGGGCTTAGATTTAAATAAATGTGTAATTGACATGGATTGGAAAGGTGGTTTATCAGATACACCTTCTCTTGGACTGAAATGCCAGTACTGCTATAGCAAAAATAATAACAAATTATACTAAACCTTAATTTTTTGTAATAAACAAACCATTAAAACTAAATGAAATGTTCATCATTGGTATGAAGACCCTTTTCAAACTTGATCTGTTAATTAACATAAGACGTTAAACCATACCATCGTGTAGCTTCCTATAAATTGAAGATTGTTGATGACTTGAACGAAATTACGATAGTGCATTTGGATGTGGTGTCAATGCCATGTTGGGGTACTCGTAGGCTGGAACGCAGTCTGAGCCATGTGATACATCGGAGTCAACATGCTGTATAAAATAATAGTTAAGTTTTTATAAGTACATGAAATAAAGTATTTGAGATTTTAGAGAAGTTCTAATTTATGTGAATGAGGAAAATAATATGTCACAGTGAACATGCTGTAAAAGAAGAATAATAGGAAGGTTTTATAAGTACATGGACCAAGAATAAAAGTATTTGAACATTCAGAGAGTTCTAATTGATGTGAATGGAAAATAGTGTATAATTTTTGGAGTAGCTGGACCATTGAAATTGAAAAGGGCTTTGGTTTGTTTTCAAAATTACACACAATTATTCTTGACAATGTGTAATAAATTAAACTTTAAATAAATATTCTCGCACAGAACTACATCAAATCAAAGAGAGAAAGGTATTTAAGGAAATTGCTGAGTCTCATATACTCCATATAGTTTCATGTGATTGTGAGAGATGTCTGAGGCAGGAGAGGAGAGGCCTTCAGGGGAGCAGGGACCCTACAAAGACATGTATTGTGTCCTTTGATGAAAATTGTGCATTTTTCCTGTGGTAAATAATTGTCTATGTAAGTTGATTTGTATCTGAGAAGGGTAACAAATTTAAGAAAAGTGCAGTAAACAATCACTGACTACACTAGAGGCTACTTATTTAATTTGTGCACAAACAAACTGAAGATTTTTGGAGAAAACAAAATTACAAAATATGTAGCATAACATTTTTACTTCTCTCTGAAAAATTGCCCATAACCTTAACAACTGAATTTTCCTATCCTTATTTATATTCTAAATACATTTGGTGACATCTGTTCAAAAGTGGCGAGTTGTTTACTCAGTCCAAAGTATGTTCACGTAACTAAATTAATTAAACAGGCACAATGCAACGATTGAATGGCCAGCCAACTGACGCTTAAAAAATGGCTTTTCTTGTATAAAACACGAAGATAACATGCAGGAAATCCTCTTAAAAAAGTAAATTCAAAGATACCTACCCTTTATGACCATTTTTACAGCCTAAAAAATGACGTCTGGAGCCACCATGGGCACCACACACACCAAACAGCGTCGATATCGATTGTACGTAATGCTCGCTCCATCGTAACCAAATATCGTGTTGCGCCTCGAGAATATTGCGCCTTACGGCGCTATACGATCTTTGATTCTTTCATGCAACGTAATTAAAACGTTTTAAAATATATTTACTTTTAGCGTAATTCGACACTGATGACATAATAATGACGTCATAGCAAACTGTTTCGTCAGCTTGTTATGAGTCTGTTCATGTCTTAAGTTTGAAGGCTGTAAATGCTTAGCAAGGATGTATTTGTTGCCGGACAGTCGCCACTGAGAAAAGTATAAAACAAAGGTAAAACAGTACCATTAAAACATAGGTGTGCGCTTAGCTGCGCGCTCGAAACACCTAAAAACAGTACAAAACAATAGGTGTTCGCGCTCAAAAGCGCCGCTCGAACACCTAAAAAACTGAACAAAATACAATAGGTGTTTCTGGTACATACACCGAACACCTAAATATAGCCTTATTTAAAAAATATAAATATATGTGATCAAATATTAGTTATTAGATTATTTACTAAAAGGTTAATACATAAAAATGAACAAACACAAGACTCATATTAGAGGCTCAAACTATCAGACTGAATAAATATTTGCAGCACGATAAATAAAGAATTTCTGAAACACAATTTGGAAACATTTACGTATTATTGGAAATGGTTGTTTTCCAGAATTTCTGCAAATAAAGAGAAAAATTAATTAACGCCTTATTTTCAAAGTTGTATTTTTAACTGCAAATGCT
>CM055819.1:47946520-48015176 GCA_029582265.1 Zoroaster sp. YZ-2022
AGTAAATTGCCTGTTTTATTACGACGTAAACCTAATATAAATAGTTCAAAAATTGTAATTATTTGTGGTAATATAACACTTTTGGTATATATAAAACTGTGTTCCCTGTATTTATCCTATCAACGATAGAGACAGGCTCCAGGAGTATCAGTCAAAGGGATTTCATTGATACATTGTGCCTCAGAAAATATGACGTCACGCTTCTAGGCTCGCGCACTGGCTATCAACCAAGGTAAAAGTTGAATTTTACAATGAAATAAAGGCCCTTTCACGAGACCGTTTTAGTAAGGACCTTGACTAAAAATCGCATCCATGTTAAAAATAACGAAATTCCAGTCGTGTGAAAGCTATCCTTGTTAAATAATTACCACGGGACCCTCGTTGACTGTAACAGAAGAATCAGCGGGAAGACCTCCTATAGAGGCAAGTATATCTGGCGTCATCCGCCACCCAGAGCAACTTGAAGCGCGACGTCAGATCTTAAAGGCAACCTCTATCAGTGTATGTTTTACGGGTGGATGGATCGATGGGCACGTGTGATAATTTTAAAGAGACTGCGTTTTGCACTGAGACGAGCTTTTTCGGAAGCACATACAATGACACATGTATATTGAATTTCGTGTTTGATGTCATTATGATTCAGAGTCGCGTTTGCTGGAGGACGGTGTGTATTATGGTGCAATTTTCTTTTCAATAACAAAAGAAACGTGTTCAAAGAAATACTGTCATATAATTGGTTGTTTTGTCGTCGTAATAATACTCATCATCGAGAACATCATCACCTGTGGCTTCACTGAAACTTTAGTTTTCATCAACAGCAACATTTGTAGCAAAGGCTGTGACATTCAAATTCAAGATCATTTACCACAAAAAAAGAGATGTTTCGTCTTCTCTTTTTAGTGATCGTTCGTGCCTGTCGGCTGAGGCTGCCAACTTATGTGAAAACATGGCCGTTGCTAACTCGCAGTAGCCAATGTATTTCTGATGCTTTTAATGGCACAGCCGACGTGATCCTGCGAGGGGCACGGATACCATTAACCTGACGAGGGATTTCTGTACTTTGTCATGTGCGGCAGATTTGTGTCTGTCCAATTCGCCCGTTGTTCTCTGTCAACTTACTCAGACCGGGACAAGCTGTGTGAGTTGAACGGAGCTTCGGCGTCCTGCAGTTCCCGCAGGCCCTCGCTGAGAAGAAGGACACATATTATTACGGACCAGAGGGAGGTAAACTGATTATTTCGTTTTTAATATTTTCCATTTCTTTGAAGCAGTGATGTTCTTCCACTTTAAAACTAATAAGGCCACTAAATAAAACGATGAAATTAGGTTTTACCTGAATTCTCAAAAGTTACTTTTATTATTCGATGCGATACAAGGAACATTTTGCATTATTACTAGAGCAACTGGCTAAAAGTTTTTCTATCTACGTCATAGATCACTTGAAGGATTTGAGCAAAAAGGAAAACTGGAAATGGTTACCAATATCAATAGAAGTGTATTAGAGTGGTGTCAAAATTTATTTGGTTATGTTTTTTATATATATATTTGGCGAGTTGCTCAATATAAACATCTCTGATTAATGGTTTCTAACACCCCGTACAGGAACTATAGGAGATGTATCGATTAGATTTGGTACCTAAAGATGCCAATAACAATTGTAGACCTTTTAATTAGGAGATTTTCGGTTATATTTGTTGTTATTAGGTTTGGTTTTTATTTATTTTGTTGATTGTAGGGTTTTGTAAATATCAAACCTCGAGAGGTCTGAGTCCGAGTCCCTGGAGTGTCGTGGCCGAGCGGTCTAGTGCACCGAACTCAAGTTCTGGTGTGTTGCCAGCAGCAGGGTGTGGGTTCGAGCCCCGGGTCGTATTGTTACTTGTGTCATGAGCAAGGTACTTAACCGTATGGTGCTTCGTCCTTCGGATTGGGACGTAAAGCCGTAAGTCCCGTGTGTTGTATAATGCGTAAGTGGATTGTCGTTGGCGGTTGCTAGCGCACAAACTTTCAAGTTCTGGTGTTGCACAGCAGCAGAGTATGGGTTCGAGCCCGGCCGTGACACCTGTGTGTCCTTGAGCAAGACACTTAACCATAATTGCTTCTCTCCACCAGGGGTTAAATGGGTGCCTGTGAAGACAGAGATGGTTTGCTCTATATGCGCTAGAAATGGCGAGCAATTGAGCTGTATACTCCCAGGGAGCTAGAGATGGTTTCAAGGAATTGTTATGAGACATATGGAGGCCTTGTGAGCAGGGATAATAATATATAATGCGCCTTGAGCGCCGCGGAGTTGGTGGATACGTGCGCTATATAAATCTATACATACGTATTAATATTATTAGTGTTGACTCCGGGTCCCGGGTCATGGGTCGAGTCCCGAGGTCACGAGTCACGAAGGTTGAGACCGAGTCGAGTCACGAGTCACTTAAAAATCCAACAGAAAAAAGAAACCTTATACATATGTCAAGGGTTCAAAGTTAAGTGTAAAAATACTCCATATATGGGCTAGTATCTCATCAATTTTACTAAATCAAATATTTATTTCCAAAATCAACATTATTATTGGTGTACTATTCTTATTTTAATTACCTTGAGTCATGAAATTGAAAAAGACTTATGCAAAATAATATTTTTTCAGTTCTCAAACTTGTAAAAAGAAGGATACGTTTTTGAATGTACAAACTGTTCACAAGAAGATGTATATTAAATAAAAAGGAAGTCAGAACACTGACTTGTACAAAAGTATGTTTAGTTCTATTTCTCTAGAATGGACGAACAAACGCCATGAAAATTAAGAGACCAGTGATTGGGACAGTGTAATAAGTCTGGTACCCATCACTATTGAGGTTATTATTCCATCGATGTTGCGTGCTAAATCTTGGGTACATAAACGTCATTCATTATGGCTGTAAAACGATTTCTGGAAGACGCACTGTCTTTGTTTTCACGCAGGACCGCTGCGTAAGCGATTCTGATTGACAATTATAAGAGAAAGAACACTAGAAGCTAATTCTAAGATGCACGGTATCAATTGCATAAAAGCTATTTTAAAATTTAATTTTGTGAATGTTTTCAAAAGAGTGAATATGTTACCATGGAGCATTTGCCGTCGATTCCGAGTCATAAACATCGAATCCTAAGTGTCCAGAAGTCCGAGTCATTGCCTATGTGGTGACTCGGTCCGAGGTCACCAAAATATTCACTCGAGTCGGACTCGGTTGGATTCAGTCATACACGTCTGTTGAATAACGCGAACATAAAGCCAAACAAGTCTCCGGTTTCTGGATGCTCCGTGCGCGCGTCGCCCTCAGAGCCTGGCGTCTGTATTTTTAATTTTGGTACATTTGTTTGCTGTGAAACGATGTCAATTCCAGCCAAAATTGCTGGATCGATTTGAATTCTGCTTGTGCTTTGTTTTAAACTATTTTTCATGGGGATATGAACGTTTGCCCGATTCGTGAGGCAACTCTTAGCCACCATACTTTGCCGTATGGGAAATTTGGTCTGGTCCCAACTCAACCCCGCGTATACATGTAGGCCCACCACATAATTATTTCACTGGTTGAAACAAAAGAGATTGGGCCTAACAACAAAATAATAATAATTCGTCAGGAAAATGAGTGGCTCACCGTGGTTGAAAATGCGATCATATTGTATTGCCGAAATGATTCTAAATCTTACCACCACACATACACTAAAAAAAATTCTTTCGGTTTACTTAAAAAAAATTAGGCAATTTTGTTGCCTTAATTTAATTAAGTACCTTCAACTGCAATAATTTTAAGTTGGTAGTAACTTCTGCTATAATAATTTTAAGTTATTGTAACCGGACTTTTCTCACAATGTTTTACTTATATTCAGCGGTGTTGAATTTTTCAACTTCAATAGAATTGTTAATTGCAACTTATTATTTTCTTAGTTCGTATTACTTATATTGCATGATATTGAATTTACTTAATTAAATTAAGACAACAAAATTGCCCAATTTTTACGTACTTTCAGCTTGCCAATAAATTCAGTATTTATTGCAACAACTTTCTTAGTTGATATTACTTATATCCCATTGATGTTAAATTTACTTAATAAGTTTTAAAAAACCTAACTGACTTAATTTGTTTAAGTAGTTTCAACATGATAATCCGGATTTAAGTTAATGTAACAAATTCCGAAGTATAATATTGAACTTAAATTGTACTTGTTTTAAATGCATAGCCATTTAGTTTTTCAACGATGCCGGTACTTTTGAGTATTGAAAGGTTATTTTATTGATGTATGTTACTGAACTTCTGTTTATGATGATTCTACTTAATGTATTTTGAAAATGTGTTTACTTGCCAGACATATCAATTTAATCATACTTAGAATTTATTGCACATGTAACCCACACAAATTAAGCGTCCAATCGGCCCTATAAACATAGAAAGCAAAACAAAAACGTCTGAAAAACATGTTTATGCAGTAACAATGAAAACATTTGTTTTATTAACAAACCGATTTTATAAAAATATAACATTACTCTGTAAGAAATTGGGGGTACATGTAACTGCCCGGTCCCCTACACACTCCCAGCTGAATTTAACCCATAGCAAAATTTAATGAGGGGAGGGGAAGACATTTGTCATGTTTTGCAACCTATTTGGATGACCCTGAGTCATTAAGTTATTGAACCCTAGATTTGACCTGGAAGTCAAAGATTTTGTTGTTATCAAAAATAATTGCCTCACCCACTTTTGGAGTTTTTGGGAAGAAAATGTATTAGTGAAGTAAGATGGTTCTTTCCTCCATATCTATATTTTAATTTAATTTCAGAACCTAAAGCTGAAAAGATTTTTACAATGTGTTCACTGTGCCCTGCATGTATGCAACATCATAAGATAATAACTTTACGAGGTCTAAAATCTGAAGCCTCAATAACAGCCAACGATTTCAACATGTGCAATTCCAATATGAAACCAATATC
Source organism: Zoroaster sp. YZ-2022 (assembly GCA_029582265.1). Taxonomy (NCBI): domain Eukaryota; kingdom Metazoa; phylum Echinodermata; class Asteroidea; order Forcipulatida; family Zoroasteridae; genus Zoroaster; species Zoroaster sp. YZ-2022. The sequence continues at coordinate 47,951,478 of CM055819.1, forward strand.
AACAGACCTTCATCACTCTGCAGCCATCTTTCTCACATTCCCTGCAATACCCATTGGAAATGTGAAGGGTACCAGACCTGCCACTTAGCCTTCCAGCCTTCGGTTTGGTCACACTGCTTTGATGGAAGAAAACAAGATGGCTGCCTGCACCATGATGAAAGATCTTTTATGAGATCCCTGTGGGTCTTTCCCAAAAAAAATTCCAAGAGATAGATATGCATTAGGCTTTTTAACAATAAAAAACATAAAGCTTTGCAATGCTAAAAACTGGTAAACTTTATATATAATGCATTCAATGGCAATAAGCTATTGTCTTTATCCATTAACCAGACATAGTACTGAAATATATTGTGCTGACATTGCTCTTCTTGGGGTGCAATATTGAAATTGTTTGGACCACTTATGACAAATGTTTTTGAAGAAGAAACAAATATTGACTCAACCAACAGCCCTTATACATATTGCATTAATTTGTGGTGTTATTCTTCTAGGCTGCAACCCTTCATGGGACCCAGATTTGAAAAAATGAATATTCAGGAATTTTGTTGTAAAACATCGAAAGAGCAAATTCTAAACTAACAGTTGGGAAAATAGTTAGATTACCAACACACTGTATAGGATTATTTCCACACTAAAGGCAGAGTTTGTTGTGCAGTGCCTGAACTTTAGGAATATGAGAATTGAGATGCATCGAGACCCACTTGACAACCTTCTGGATGACTTCCCAAAAGTATTTTAAAGGTTAGTTGGGCATGAAACAGGTTCATGGCATATATGCAGCCAAATAGCAGCATACATGCTGTGGCAACATCAGTTACCTCTGTCAGAACGTCCACACCCTCAAGCACTTTAATTATGATATAATGCAGCGTGGTCTCTCTCCATTCTGCTGTCCCCTCAACTTCTTGATGACAAATGATGCCCATCGTACACTGCTCTTTTACTTTTTGCATGTCCTCTTCTTGGGTATCCTGTCAAAAGGTGGAGACACGGTAAGATTTTAGTTTTCATCACTTGAGAATGAAAATTCATGGAGAAATGTTGTGGCATGTTATTAGAGGGCATGTGAAATAATCAGAGAATTAAATGTTGAATAAAAGTGCGTGAAAGTAAACTAACTAGCAATTATTGTCCGCATTAGTTTTACTTAACTTGCCATTAGCCACAATATCAATATTTCAATTCAAACCCATATTCATAAAGTGTGAAAGTAAACTAACTCAATTATTGTCCACATTAGTTTTACTTAACTTTGTCGTTAACCACAACTTAATGTGTTTAAATTCAAACCCATATTCATAAAAGTGTGAAAGTAAAACTAACTCAATTATTGTCCACATTAGACTTACTTGACCTTGTCATAAACCACAACATCAGTATTTCAATTCAAACCCAATTGTTATAATTTTAGTATTTGTTACTCAAAAATCAAACGTATCTAGGTATCAAACGTATCAAACGTAACATGTTACATTTACTCAATTGAATGCCGTTGATGTAATCTTCTGTAGTTAGTATGACTTATTTTTGTTGGTTTGTTTTCAATGGGACAGTGTCGTGACATGGTGACTGACATCATAGAGACTTATTGATAAAATAATAGCCTCAGTAAATTGGCCCATCGGTAGCCATAGGCTGTTCCTTTTAAATGATAGTAAAAACTAAAAGTAGTACAGCCTATATCATCCTATCGTAAAGTTATAAACACAGTTGGCTGCTTGACTAACTTGTAATTGTATTGTAGCTCAACTGACCCCACAACTACCACGGCACGGATGAGCACTGCCTGTTCAAGTTTTAAATCCAAATGAGTTTATCAGACATAAACAATACCACTGAGAGGATGGAAAACCATACCACAAACAACTATGAAGGAAGGAAGGATCATTCACACAGCAACTATTGTTACAAAATACAAGGAAAACGATAAATAATATTGTCCTTACCTCGTGTTACTGCGCGGTAGATGTTGACACCAGGCGCTCGGCAACGTGATGTGACATGAACTCTGTAAAAGCATGCACTGTGCATGTGTCGGGGGCAGAGGTGGACGCTGAATCATAATTCTGTAATCATTAATTATATTATTTACTTTCAGGTAAATTATTAATTTTGAGTGTATGAAACGTCTGGATATGCGTTGCTACGACTTCAACATTGCAACTTGTTTTGTTACTCAAAGAAATTAAGTAAACGTTACATAGAATGACAACACGAATGTAAGCATTCTAACTCACTTACTGTTTTACCCAATTTGATAGCTCGGAAATCTTTACGGTATAACAATCTAAGTATTTGTTACTATAATAATCCAGTGCATATGATTTAGTTGTGTAATATTGATTAACTCAATTTTGAATGTCGTTGACTTCACTCATTTTTTTTGAATCGTTAAACTTAAGCAAGTAAGTATACAAACAGAATCAAATTTTAAGTTTCACCAATTTGAGATTACGTAACTATTTCAAATTAAATGCTACGGTAGTATATCTAAGTATTTCGTACTTTTAAAAAATAGTGCATTTTATGATTGAGTTGTTTTTTAGTAATAATTAATCAAAGTGTGTAATAATGATTAACTCAATTTTGAATGTCGTTGACTTTACTCGTATTTTTTAAACATTAATAAGCAAGCAAGTAATACAAACTTAATCAAATTTTAAGTTTTACCCAATTTGAGATCACGTAAATATTTCAAGTAAAAGCTATGATATTACAATCTAAGTATTTTGTACTTAAATAAACTAGTGCATATAATTGGGTTGTTTTTTTAAGTAATAATTAATCAAAGTATGTAATAATGGTTAACTCAATTTTAAATGTTGTTGACTTTACTCTTTTTTCCGCATCGTTATAACTTAAGAAACCAAGTAATATAAACTTTTTCAAATTTCAAGTCTCTCAAACTAAAGGATTAACATAAAAGCAACAACAAATGACTTTTAAGTAATATCTAGTCATGTAATTTGTTTAATATTTACTTACAAGGTGAGATTAATTTTTGAGTGTATAAATGAATGATCATTTTGTAAATGTTCAAAACCTTTTATTATAGGTTTTCCGCCAAGTTCGTCACTTTAGCAGCCAATTTCAACACAAAGTCAATCAATTTTGCGCGAAACCGATTGCTGCTCAAAATCATCATTCAATTTGCTTCATCCAAATTTAAAATTACTCACCAACAGCATTCAATTTCGCTTAAGCTTCCGCGGCGTACAGACAGTCATTCAAATTCAACACAAATTGGTTTTATTTGATCTTCTGTTCCAGCACTTTAACCAGGAATTTAAAAATGTGTTTTAACAATGATCATTTTAAACAAATAAAATATATTTATGCATTTGACTGTTCACCAGAAGGTTTTTATTTTAATTTGCACTGAAAATATAAGCCAATCACAAAGCATGGACACAAACACTATATTTACTAGGTAAGAATGATATGCATCATATATTTAGGCCTAATTTCTCAACCGATTAAACAACATAATTTTTTTCACGATTGTTCAAGTATTGTCTCTATATTTTCCCGGTCTATTTCGGCAAATAAGCATTCAATTTAAATACCGCGTCATTCTGTTTCGTACGAAATTGAATGCTGCTCAAAATCATCATCTAATTTCATTTTATGAGTAGGCAATAGTACTCAGACACACTCAAACAATACAAAACAGGTTATAATGAAACAGTCCAATATAAGATAAATGTTTCAAAAACGCATTACAGGTCAGGAAAACCAATAAAGATTCTAATCAGAGAATGAACAAAACAAAGTAAGACGATTGGCCTCTCTAAAGTGTTCGAGAAACGCACATGAATAAAGAAAACAAAATTAAGTTTGAATTAAAGTAAATGTAGGTTACGTATTCTGTTGCCTTTTTGCATTTGTTTCTCGTATTTATTATTTTTTTGCATTCTCATTTTGGGAAATTGATTGCCGTTATACGAAAAATGAAAAAACATTTTAGTGAAAATCTCCAGTTGAACCAACTCTGCTAAATTGGATGACGAATGTGCATTACTAAAACGAACGACGTATTATGCTAAATATAATGCTAAATGAATTTGCATGCCTGAAAATGAAACTGCAGAGGCAAAATCTATGAAAGTATGAAAGTGGCTGCTTATTTGCCGAATTGACCGGGAAAACCTATAGTAACGTTTCTAGAGTTCATTTCAATACGGCCGGAGTGATCGTATGAAAACGCACGCGTGAACTGAACATGGTACTATTGTGTATTGCTTAATTGCTCCAACCCCCAAACTCATGAGAAGAAAAAATAAACGTGCGATGCTAAAAAAAACTGGACGGTTGTTGCATGCACATAGAATTTTAGGCATTGCGGATAAAATCCTTACGGATTGCTTTTACGGCGTGCACATCAGTAAAACCAGCGTGCGTTCACCTTTGCATCAATACCGTCGCGTCGTGAAGTCATCGTTGACCAAGTACGTCGGACGGACGCACAGTGTTCCAGGGTGGGACCAAAGTGCGCCCAAACTAAATTGTCCATTACTTTGAAGGCATATTATAGACAAATATGTTTTCGGACACGCAGATGTTAATGAAAGCGTTTTAAATATTTCGTCGTGCCCGAAGGACGTAACGAAAGTGTGACCGGCAAGGTCGTAAGCAATTAATGTGCAAAATTTTGTTTCAAGAAAACTGAGTGTGAAAGTTTGGTCGTTTTCTGCCTTTATAAGTCTTTGTGGGAGTTAAATCCCGCATGGGAATGGAAAAGTCATGTCTTGGGGAGTAATTCTTGCAACAAATATATAACAGCTATGCCCCACGTTTTATCAATCAAAGGAGCCATTTGATTGCTTACCACATTCTGCTGGTAACAAAAGTTGTACTTTTGTGCCTGGAAGAAGGTCATAGAGCCTTACGACCTTCTTCTGGGCACGACGATTTATGACGACATCAAAAAATGATTACTGATTGGACTGCGGATAATTCACGCCTCAATTGGTTTTTGTTCGTTTTAAATTACACTAATCGAGTGTATGTGTTACGGCTGTCATTCATTGTAGGATAAAATTATCATTAAATAAGTTTATGGTTTAAATTCATTATACACTATTGGTAATGTTTGTAAAAAATGTTTCTAAACGTATCCTTACTTTCTTTGAATCAAGATATCCATTAAAAAAGCAACAGTTTCAGTTTATTATGCATAGATCTGTATGCAGCCGTGTTAGTCACGTAGAATAAGATATATATATATATATATATATATATATATATATATATATATATATATATATATATATATATATATATATATATATAAATGGTAGCACTTTTAAGACTAACTAAACAAAATAGATAGCTTTCGTAGCTACAGTTACTTCATCAGATGCATCTGATGAAGTAGCTGTAGCTACGAAAGCTTATGCCTATTTTTAAAGTTTAGTTAGTCTTAAAAGTGCTACCATTTATATATATCTTAATATGCGTCATTATACGAAAAATAATGAAAATGCATTCAGATGTTTCGTACGCATTCGTACGTTCATTTCTTTTTGTTTTCAGAGGGTGGGACAGCAATATATATGGGACATTATTTCACTATTTTGATAGCAATATGAGACAAAAAATATTTCTTCCCTGTTTGATACCATGATCAACTTAACACCAATAAATTTCATGTAAAACTTTTGTTATTTTTGTGAATTGACCAATAGTGTATGTACGGGCATACTGACAGAATATTACTTTTAGATACGTCTTGATTTCCGCCATCAAGCCACTGATAACAATATTTTAAATGCGCGATCGTTTCTCATGGCAATCATTTCGCAAGACTTCTCTTTGCTTACAAGGGAATACTAAGTACTGCCAGTTTCACTGGCCAAATTCACTGGAACCAAATTCCTCAGATTTTGCTGATGAAATCAAAAAGCTAAATTACAATCGACTTATTTTGATAAAATATATACTTTGACTTTTCTAAAAAATTTAGAATTTGACTTCTCTTTGTTGACGTAGCGGTAACTGCAAGGGAATAATTAAGTCCTGTCATTTTCACTGTCGAGTTATAAAAAAGGTTCAAACATGTTGGAATGGGGTTTACATAAAATAGCTATAAAAATCACAGGTCGCAGGTGGTCGCAGCTAACTTTGGTATCACAATGTTGCAGAAAGGTTAAGTTTCAGGGAAAATGGAATTTAGGGCGGAATTGGCGGGAATTTGTAGTTCCACCATAGCTGAACAAAACAAGCTATATTTGTACTTTTTTTAACCAATTCCTCGGATTTTGCTGATGAAATCAAAAGCTAATTTAGAATCGACTAGCTTCTGTCAAAAGCCCACAATGGCAATTTTATATTTATTACCAGCGACCGGCTTTTATCACAAGTTGTTATTGGTTGGTTTATTTATTTTGTTGATTGTAGGGTTTGCAAATATCAGACTTGTATTCGATTCATCAAACCTCGAGTCTGAGTCCGAGTCCTCAGTATTGACTCTGAGTCCGAATCCCGAGTCATGTTGGTCGAGTCTGAGTCACGCGTCACGAAGGTCGAGTCCGAGTCATGAGTCGCTTAAACAAATCAAACGAAAAAAACATTAAACAAAAAAGAAGGATACATAAGTTGTTCACACAAGATGTAATATCAGTAAATAAAGGGAAGCCAGAACACCGAAGTGTACAAAGGTCTGTTCATCTTATTTGTCTAGAATGGACGAGCAAACGCCATGAAACTTGAGAGACCAGTGATTGGGACAGTGTTTTTAAATTAATGGGGAGGACACTCCTCTCCCCAACCCCTAGGATCCTAGTGTCAACAGTTCCGGGCTGCGTGACTCAACTAACTAATCCTCCAGCATCCATTCATGTGATTATCATCCAGCAGTCTATTAAGCAGCAGCATTTTCCAGAGTCCGGCATTCTCCTGAGGACGATCAGAACATACTTATCGAAACGTCGAGTTGTACCTCCAGTTCTTTTTTAGACCTAATTACTACTCAATTGAGATTCCACATGGTGTCACCGCAATTAGTCTTACTTTACCTAGGGTATGGAATCGGAGTGCTAGTTTTAGATTAACTCATCAGTGACTGCCATAATACCCCACATGATAAGGTCATATTACCGTTGCTGCTGAATAAATGAGCCAGTAATTTTCAGTCACTGTGTTAATCTTAAACTAGTACATCGATTCTATGCCCTGTCTAAAGTGTGATCTGATCGTTACGATACTGCACCTTTAAGGTTCCAGAGATACAATGATTGATGTGATATGAAAAATTGCTGTTCATTCATTACAAGAAATCTTTTGAATTTTTCAAATCGGACATTCCAATCAAGAGTTACAACCAATTATATTTTGCAAGTAAGGGTAAATATTAGATGCGAGGTCAAAGATCATCTCATATTTTTCTTTATTTTCTCCTTTGTACAAAATGTAACGTGGATATATCTCTTGTACCTTTTGTAACTTTTCTTAATGAAACACAACTCGTGTCAGACTTTGTGAATTCCTACTTGTGACTATTCTTTAAATAAAAGAACCAAAAATAATAAAATTAATTAGTTAATTAGATAAATTTGAGCTCTTATTTGTCAACAAAAGGAGAAAATATGTGTCATGGGACCAAATTTTGCGAAACTAATTCAAGTATGGATAATCCAACAAGATGCTGCAGTTTAAACAATTTGACATTTTCTTTGCACGTTACTGACCATGTGCAAGTAAGTGTGTATTTTATATTAAAAGAATAATTTGTATAATTAATTTGCATAATTAATACGTATAAATTGAGTTTACATAATTGAAAAAAAAAGACTTGTGGTGTGGTTCTTGCATGAGACAACAAATTTGATATGGCCATCTTGCATTGTGCACATGGTGTTATAATTGTATTACCTGCAAATTTAATCACATAATTTATTTGAATATACATGAATTTATTACTTTTCATAAAAGAATTTCAAAAATGAATAAATAAATAATATACCTTGAGTAACCATCATGGCACAAACTTTGATGGTATTTTTGCATTTATAGAAAATTTACGTCAATAATTCATTAAATATGCCAATTACAATAATGAAGATATCAGTGCTTAGAAATGTCATCTTAATCTTTGGTGTAGCCCTCCTGCTTTCATTTATTAAAACTTATTTTGATCACTGCTGGCCGTGTGCGAGCATGACATGGTAGTGGCTACCATGCACGGAACGTGTACAGCGACCGGTGAGTGCCGCACACAGCACCGTTGCATGGGCTGTGGCACGGTGCGGGAAATGGCTCTTGTGTGCTTAGTATTTGAGATTTCGCCGTAAAAGACTACCGGTACCTAAAAAACGGCTTATGGCTAAAAAATCGTGCTTCATATTGTTGCATTCCCCACTATTGTGGGTCAACAAAATAATAGGGCGGACACAAACTTTGTTGTGACAATATCAGTTGGGGTTGATTTATTATCTTTTCTGCATTCTACAACAATAAAGGCATTAATGACATATAAAAAGAGTGGTAGCGTAGTTCAATAATTAGACTTAATAGTTAGACATTATACGAGTTCCGAATGGTGTGTACTAGTAATACCAACTAAAGGGATCGGATGCCAGGACCATCATTCGTTCATGCGGCTTGTCAGTCAGTATACGGTACGGGCACTGCTACACTGAGAGACAGACGGCTGGTCGGTCTCGACGACGGGGACCACCAGGGTTTGAATACACGGGGGAGGTGCCACCTGGACGGGGCCGAGAGTGTGTATTAGGACCGCACCAGCTAGGGCGAAACCAATGTCATATCGACGCACTGCACCATTGGTTCCAACGAACGAGAGCACTGCATTGTAATATGAGTTCAGTATATCGCACTGTCGCCATCGCCGATCGGAGTCGCACAGATATCATTTCGGAACCGCACTTCGCCGCAGATCAGGAAATCTCTGGTTATATAGAAATCTGTGGCCTACACTGTAAGAAATATCCGTATTTTTACGGGAAAATTTTACGAAACTGGTCCGTAAACAGTGAAGTAGGCCTACGGAAAAAGTTGCACGGAGTCCGTATTTCACGGGAAAGTTCCATCGTCCGCCTTTTTCAACCAGTAATTTTGGCTTGGTTGACATATTTTCCAATAATGACCATTTTAAATCGTCGAGTAATTTTAAGTATAAACTTTTTAATGCAATTGTAATTTTGTGCAAAGAAAATACACAGTATTTATAAACAAAAGGAAACAATTATTTTTGGTATAATACCGTTTGAACGAGGAGCAGATTGTTTTAGAAGAACGGATCTGTTCCGTAAAAGAGTTACACTTTAAACACAACAATTATAAACAATTCATTTTCAAATTACCTCTTACACTTTTCCCAAAATATAAGTAAATACGATGGTAAATTTAAATTTGTGTGAGCATTTAAGTTTAAATTTGACCCCTGGTGTTATTATTTTATTCGTGTTTATTTTGTTTTTACTGGACGTGGATGGAAATTTTCTTACCATTGCATGACGGGTATAAATACCCAGGATCTCGACCCCATATGCCAATTTTCCATAATAACACGCGTGTGCCGGCAGGGTCGTGCACAGACTACTCGCAGTCTCAGCATACTAGCAGCAGACGATTGGCCGATCGAAACCGCGGGCTGGCGAAAGTTAAACATCTGACAAATGAGTGACATTCACCAAAAACCCTCCTCGGTCGTCTCTCAACGCAACCTGAAATCCCGACATCTGAACCTCATCTGAACCTGAAAGGTATGTATTATAATAATTATCAGAGACAGAATGAGTTTACTGAGTGACAGTGACACTGACACAAAGTCACTATGTGACAGTGACACTAACGTTAACGTTAGCCTGAGTACATCATGTACTGGCGGCGACTCGAGTCATAACTACAGCGTAACATAGGCCTACATACACTGTATCGTCCATGTACGTAATTCTCCGTACTCGTGAAATGACGCACCTACATTTGAGCAAAGGAAAACAAAATTATAGTGTATTACCATGATTACCATGATTGAATATGATGGCTACTAATTGCATAAACTTAGGCCTATCTAAGGCAGAATGAAAGTCATAGATTTGCGTCCACTGCCCGCATGTCCCGAAAGCTACCGCCTCAAATTTTTCATTATTTGCCAAAAATCATTATTTGCACAAAAAGGTATTTTCACCAAACAAATTTAGTTCCAAATCATCCACATCAGTAAAACGAAGTTTTTACCAAATTTCCACCAGTATGTGCGCTATAAAATAATCATTAGCACATGTTCTCTTACAGTCTTAGTCCCGCGTACGTCGTTCACAAAAAGGTCGCATCGCGCTAAAACTGTATAGTAAACTCCGTCCGATCCGCACCTGCAACTGTACCGCCTTCACATGCACAACACGTTCGCTGTTGAGCCTAGTAGTATGCCTGTGTGTGCGGCCCGCACGTATAATGATGCATGTACGTACACAGATTAGAAGAAACATCTTGTGATTGCACTGTTATTAATGATCAATGGAAATAATGAATAATGAATAATGAAAAAAAGCCTCATGTGTTTTCAAAATTTCACGGACGCAAATCTATGACTTTCATTCTCTTGGCCTAATCTAAGTCGTGCTTAATGTTAGTGTTACAGACATGACAGAAATACAAATTATAGTGAAATTGTATGATTTAGGCCTACTGGAAAGTTAGTGCTTGTGAAAGTGGAAAAAGTTGTTTAACCACTGATTTTGCTAGATACAAAATAGTAAGACTAAGAGATTTACATGACCTCAATCTTTTTTCACGAACATCTGTGATCTTATTTTGGTATTGTTCTATGCCGTCAACAAGCTTGGTCATACATGTCATAAGGGTTAATTTATTTATTAACTTAATCATACATTTACACTTACAGGACATGGTGACAAGGGATGACATCAGTGACCTTCCCTCTACACACCCTGCATTGCTGTTATCGGTAAGGTTTAAAAAAAAACTCTCCCAAAAGTTTGGCTGGGTGGATGGGGTGTGAGAATTGGGGACTCTAAAACCCTTAAACTTCAAAATTACACACTGCGAAATATTTTACTAAAATACAAAATGTAAAATGTTTTTGAATTTTTAATAAAATGCTTAGGCCTACTGGTATAAATTTTGTGTTGGTACCATTTGTTCTGAGAAATATTTCTTTCTGAATTGCTGTCATTCAAAGCATGACAAAAAATATGACTGTTGTTAGGCCTACATGCCAATATCTCTTTGAATGAAATTTTCACCTAAGGCGGAGCAATACCTTGCAATTGATGGCAATATCATCAACTCAGTGAAGGGAGATAAAGCTCTAACCTTAATGTTTGCGGCCTACTATGTTTTTAACATACATTATGCTAAGGAGGCATCCTGCACCCTTGATTTTGTTCAGAGGTAAGTTGAATTTGACTGGAATGTGACAGTCTTAACACTCGAAACAATGTGATTGTGAAACATTTAATTTTGATTAAAAGGAAAGATTTAAAGGTGCACTTTGACTTGAATTGCCATTTGACCAGGCTATCTGTTTGATGTTTCTTGACACCTAGAGGATGGAATAATATTGCATTCGGGATAATGAATATTATTTTTGGTTTTACCCTACACCTCACTGCTCTCCGAGACCTGAAAAAAAATCCACAGGTTAACTAATTGGGTGGGATTCGAACCCACGACTCCCCGCATTCTAGAGCAGATGTCTTAACTACTAGACAACCGAGCGAATCCTATAATTATCAGCAGAGGGCACCACAAACAATTTCAATAGATGTAATAATTGCATCATGGACAATAAAACAAATAATATAATACTGTACTCGTCAAAAAACAATGTTGAACCATCCCATTGTTATTCAGTATTTATAAGGTTTTGGATCCAAGACTGGCTTGAAGAAGAGGAAGGCCAAGTCAGTGGTAAAGTCTTTGCACTGGCCGTGCAATGGCTCTCTTTGAGTGATTGGACAAATGAGCAGTAAATTAAGGCCATGTCCAAATTGGCGGCTATAGCTGCGGCTACGGCTGGATCGCTGCGTCATCAGGCGATGGTATCGGACGTCCTTGGCAAGCACCCTTAGCAACAATCGTAGCTGTAGCTGCCAATTCGGATACGGGCTAATATTGATTTGGGCAATTCCACACTAATGGACCAAAAAGAAAACTTTGTAAGAGAGGCATTGGAGAGTGAGACAAAAGTAACTATTTTGTCCCAGTCTTTTCCTGTACATTCCAAAGCTGTTCATGATTGTTCATAGCAAAACAATAATAAATTAATCCGTGACCTTTAGAAATTACAAGGTCATTTGAAAAGTGTTGCGTATGTAACAAAAGACAGACATATGGCCTAATAAGTGAAGAAATAATTTAAAAAAATACCAAATATTGTGCCAGTAACATTCCTAACCCTTTAAGATTGTAAGCAGTAAAACTGGGATATTGTCATGGGTATTAAGGAAATAACAATGGGAAATAAGTCGCGTACGAACAGTGGACAGATATTTTGTGACAGAAGTCTGTCCCCGTTTGTACATAACAATTTGTTTTTTAACTTATAATTCCTCACCAGGGGTGGGGTTTCTTAATTTTGGCTAGTAACTATCCCTAAGGGTCTGTAGAATTGTTATTGGACAATGTTGGGCCAATCAATTTATTTCAGTATAATTTCTACCAAATGATAACAAAAATGTCCGTTCCTGTTCTTAAATGCTCAAACATTTATCTATATTTTTTCAACCACATGCCTCATGTACCTTTGAATGTACACAAAGATACATGGCAACATATACTTCATTTTGTTATTACTATCCCATGTTGCCCTCCCATGTCACACTTTTGTGCCCATTAGTGTGGAATTGCCCATTTGCATTGGCCAGTGTAAAGATTTTAAATCATTTACCCTCCCATTGTAACTGCACTCTAGTGGCAAGTAGCTATACAGGGTGTCCCAGAAAAAAGGTAATTCTGACAATAAGGGTTAATTTTGACAATGATATGCTTTTTATGGCTATTAATCATGTTTTACCATAAAGTAGGAGCAAAATGCTTTCCAGTGGTATCTTGATTGCATTCCTATGGTCATGCATCACTGAGCACCATTGTTTGGAAAATGCTATGTGAAAACCCTTTTGGGACAGTTCATGGTCAGACATGAGCAGCACGTTCAGATATGGCCCGAGGGAAATCTAACCGTTTGAAAGCATGTGATACGTACAAGATGTTTATCAATTGGTGATATTTATTCAGTACTGAATTATGCACCAACATAAATAGACATATGTACTGATGACATCATGGTTTGTTTATCACATTGTTTAATTGTTTATCACAGTGCTGTAACTGAGTACTGCATTTCCGACAGTTTTCGAGACACAATAGTTTCCATTCTTCTGCAACGAGGAAACCATGACGTCATCAGTACAGGGTCTATTTCAAGGATGCTTTCCGCAGACTTCTGTGCTTATGGCACCCTGTAAAGTGCATACATTTATTTGCCACAGAAGGGTGTAAGCACAGAATTCCACGTTAGAAGTGGTGCCATGAAATTTGGCCCAGTTGCACTTTGCAGGTAATCATGGATTGAGTCTGAGCACCAGGGGCGGATCCAGAGTGCGGGGAGGGGGAGACAATCTCTGGATCCACACCTGAGCACATCCTTGGATTTTCTTTCTCAGGAAAAACTGGTGTTAGGTTTTGAGATGTAAATGTAAAGCTGGCTGTTAGTACCCTAAAAACTCATTGTTGTGGGCAATTTGTTCCATTTATTAAATTCTTGGATGTTCAAGATCTGCCTACCTAAACCTCAGTTGTTCTGAAATCATTTTGTACAATGTAAGTGTCTGTGAAGTTCGAGATTTCATCCTTCCTTGTGCTAAAATAAATATGCTACAGTTAGTACCTTCAGTTTATAACCATCAATTTAGATTTCTTTACCCTGTACAGGAAGATATCCGTGCTTTGAAGTTTATGATGTTCCACATATCACCACAGAATTGAAACATAATGGAACTCAAGTTTCATGTCCATGGACATGCAGTTCTGGTGAACTTTAACATTATGTTCGTTTGAATTTACACATCTTTTTATGGAAAACATTAAAAATATGGAATTTTTTGAAATGTCTTAATTTTTTTTAAATTTTATCCGTAAATTTGGGAATTTCTTTTTTACGGACAACATTTTTTGCCGTATTTGTACGGAATTAATTTTGTGTTAATCCCGTTATAATACAATTCAATCCGTAAATATATGGATTTTATTTTTACGGAAAATTTTTTCGCCGTATTTGTACGGAATCAATTTTCATGTTAATCCTGTTAAATACAATTTAATCCGTAAATATACGGATTTTTTTTTTACGGACAAATTTTTTGCCGTATTTGGTAATGGAATTAATTTTTGTGTTATACCCGTTAAAAGATACAGTTTTACTCCGTAATTTTAACATAATTCCGTTTAAAAAGAATCCGTAAAATTTACGGAACATTAAAAAGTTCCGGTAATTTTGCTGCGGAACTTTCCGTAAAATAACGGAATTTTTTTACAGTGTGGAATGAATAAAACATTAGCCCTAGTTTAGCGTCTTAGTAATGAGAAGCTTGCTTTCCGCGTCTAAGGGTAGAAACGTGTGCAAAATCATGGTATACAGCAGGTCCTTGTTCCATATAAGGAAATGTATTTGACAGTAAAGTGAGTGACAACTTAGAGGAGGGCGTGTTCTAGGGTAATGCTTACTGGGATGCTAAGCTATTGCATGAGGAGCAGCGGTTGCGCGGGGGAGCACGGGCACGGACAAGGAGCCTATGACTGAGCGGGCCAGTCACGGTGATTGTTTGGCCGTGCTACACCCACGAACCATGTTCGGCGTGTAGGGTGGACTCCGAGGAAAGTAGGATAAAAATAGACTAAGTCCAAGGACGGCTCCAAGCCACGTGGCGGGAGGGTGTGGCACGCACACAATGCTCTCGCTGGTGTTGCATTATGCATTAGCGTTAGCGCTGGATATGCATTAGCAAAAGTAGCGTCCTTGTATGGATTGCATATTCATAGCGGACAATCGAGGGTCCGGGGAAACAAACCCTGGGACTTAGACTGTTTGAAATTGCATCGTAAGCAAAATATTGGAAGTAAAAGTGAAATAGAGGGTGCTATTTTATCAAAATCAAAGGGTAAGATTCGTAACACTATGAAAGTTAAAATCGTATATCCTAAATAAGTGACGTATATTATATATTCACACATACGTTGCCGCTTTGTGATCTTCCCTTTCCAAATGTGGCTTTTTACGGTTGGAAAACGTTTTCAACGAAGAAAATGGGAAGCTGTTGGTCTATTGTATAAAGCAGCAATATCCGAAGTGTTCGAAGATCTTCGTCTTTCGGATTGTGAAGTTTTCGTTGTTGTCGGACCAATCAAAACCCAGTTATTTTTAGTTGAAAGATGATCTATTGTAAAGCGGCAACATCCGAAGTGTTCCGAATATCTTCGTCTTTCCGATCGTGAAGTTTTCGTTGTTGTCAGACCAATCAAAACCCAGCTATTTTTAGTTGAACGATGTCATCCCAAAACCAAGAAAATGTGCAGTGCACGTAAGTGCGTGCCAAAAGCAAGATTGCTCCGGATATTGTGAGTGGCCATTGGAATGTGTGCAGCTCTGTGTGTGTGTGCGCGTGAATGTATGGAAGGTCGGTTTTCGTAAACGGAAGTGGTCGCACAACTAAAGTGCCTATAACTACAAATATAAAGAAAGAACACAATAATGCTACAACGGAATAGGATGCACGGTATAAAATTTATAAAACTGTTTCCATTGTTTAAATTAAGTAACACGACTTAAACAGTATGTTTCACGAAAATTATTTATTTTGCTGATCATATAGGAATTAATAGCCATTCAGTGGAATAGTGTCGCTCATACTTGTCTAAAAGATCTCAACATGTTTATATTCATAAGTAAGAGAAATTGCGGTGGCACCATGTGAAATGCTCAATTGAGTAGTAATTAGTTCTGAAAAGAACTGGAGGTACAACTCGACGTTTCGATCAGTATGCTCTGATCGTCCTCGGGAGAATGCCGGACTCTGGAAAATGCTGCTGCTTAAGTAGACTACTGGAGGATCACCCGATGAATGGATGCTGGAGGATTAGTTCGTTGAGGCGTGCAGGCGGGAACTGTTGAGACTAGGATCCTAGGGGTAGCAGAGAGGAGCATTTCACATGGTGTCACCGCAATTTTTCTATATCCTCACCATGCAAACCTACAAGTTCTACCTATGTTTGTATTCGTGATGCCGTCTCTGAACCTTTTCGTCTGAATTACTCAGTACCTCAAGGATCTTTCCTCGGCCCTCAGTGGTTTCCGAATTAAACTTACCCAATTCGTAAAATATTCAGATGACACTCAGATTTATCTAGCTTTCAAACCATCACAACAACAGACTGCCTCTATAATTAATCGCCTTGAAAACTGTATTCATGATATTCGCATTTGGATGAAGGAAAATTTCTTAAAACTCAATGATGATAAAACTGAATTTGTGCTATTTGGATCTCGTCAACAACTACCTAAGATTTCTAGCAAGGAACCTTGGAGTTATTTTTTATGCAAATATGACACTTAAACCTCATATTTCAAATGTTACTCGCACCGCAGCATTTCACCTTAGGAACATTGGAAAGTTACGCAAATATCTTAATTATGATGCAACAGAACAAATTGTTCATTCCTTCATAACATCTCGTCTTGATATGGCAAATTCGCTGCTTTATGGACTTCCACAAGATCAACTATACAACGACTTCAAAAGATTCAAAACACTGCTGCACGTATTGTGACTCTTTAAAAAATCATGTCATATCACCCACATCCTGAAAGATCTGCATTGGCTGCCAATATCATATCGTATTATTTATAAAATATTTCTTATCGTTTTCAAATCTTTGAATGACTGTGCACCATTATATATATCTGACTTGTTATGCCCCCTCTCGCAAGTTACGTTCCAGTGCAAAATCCTTTGCTGGCTGAACAAAAGTCAAAACATTCTTGGGGTGACAGATCTTTTGAAGTTGTGGGCTCCACGCCTTTGGAATGATTTACCTCTGTACATTCGTGAATCTCAATCTGTTGACTCCTTCAAGAAAAACTTAAAAACTCATCTTATGTTTAGTGCCTATAAGGACTACTAACATTCATGTATGCATTTATCTCTTGTTTAGTATTATATTGCATTTGCTATTGTATTGCTATGCTATTGTATGATTGTCTCGTTTGCTGTAAAGCGCCTTGAGCACTTCTTGGTGGATATGTGCGCATTATAATCTTCTGTATTATTATTATTATGATTTAAAACAGTGAATATTGCCATGGGCATTTTGCTGTCGAACCCGAGTCACAAACATCGTGTCCGAGTCACGAGTCCGAGTCCGAAGAGTCCGAGTCCGACTCATTGTACATGGTGACTCGAGTCCAAGTCACGAGTCATACAAAATATCGTCCATTAGGCCAAAAAAGTCTCCGGTTTCTGATCTCCGCGCACGTCGCCTGAGAGCAGCGCGTCGGCACTTTTTTAGCATAAGGTGTCAATTTTGTTTGAGAACAAAAGTGGGGAACAACAGGAGATCCTCAGTTTACACAATATACGTGTGTATGTGTGTCTGTGTCTGTGTGTGTGGGGGAGGGAACTGATTCCAATCTGTGATCGGCAGTTTCACATATCATACACCATGCATCAAATGTCAGATCCGCGTTCACTTCCTGGATGTTTTTGGTAGTATATTCTGGTCTTAAACAAGAATAATTGTTAATTCTCATTGCATATTATTTGTATTCATGAAGAGGCGTTTGCCTTTTTCACTGTCTTTTCTGGAATACACAAATCACAGTTTCAGCTTAAAGGCAGTGTATCACTGTACACAAAAAGACAACGTGTGGAAGTATTTTGTTTATTTTGTTGTGTTGGTTTTAAACAGTGAAAATGATATAATGTAGAATGGCTTCCTGTTTGGTCATCTACTCCAGATTTATAGATAATAACCTTTAAAAGCTGTTTCGGATCAGCAATATATAACAATTATTAATAGCATTATCATCCACTTTGACAAAGGAGGTATGTACATTTTAGTTATTTATATTTTGCCTTAGGCTTCAAAAATGGTGCGGCGATCCAGCAATTTTGGCTGAAATTGGACATCGTTTCATAGCAAAAATAATAATAATAATAATAATAATAATAATAATAATAAAATAATAATAATAATAATAATAATAATAATAATAATAATAATAATAATAATGGAATGTTTGGATATGATAGGGGCAGCTGATGCGGTGAAATGTCTTCTAGGTGAGAGTATGAAGACATGGAGAACAAATCTGACGGCTAATGATGAATGTCTTGGTAAGGTAAACATCAGACGAGGTATTTTCCAGGGTGATTCTCTGTCTCCACTGTTGTTTGTTTTGGCGCTGTTCCCTTTGACGATGATTTTGCGGAAGGTTAATGCAGGATACGAGATGACGAAGGATGGATGCAAGATTAATCATCTTCTCTTCATGGACGACCTGAAGTTGTTTGCGAAGAACGAGAAAGAGATTGATTCCTTGGTGCAGACTGTACGGATCTTCAGCGATGACATCGGCATGAAGTTTGGTCTGGAGAAATGTGCTGCGATGACCATGAAGAGGGGTAAAAGGGTACATTCGGATGGAATTGCTTTACCAGATGGCACACAATTGAGGGCGTTGGGTGAAGAAGAAAGTTATAAGTATCTTGGAGTGCTTGAAGCAGATCATGTACTGCACGAGGAATCGAAAGAGAGACTTAAGAAAGAGTATATAAGACGAGTGAAGAAGTGTTTGAAGTCCAAGCTGAATGGAGGGAATATGATAAAGGCGATCAACACTTGGGCTGTGTCACTAATGAGATACAGTGGGAATTGTCGAGTGGACTAAGGCAGATCTAGATGTTGCTGACAGGAAAACGAGGAAAGTGATGACGATATACGGTATGTTACATCCACGGTCGAATGTCAGCAGACCTCTATCTACCGAGGTCAGAGGGCGGAAGAGGGTTACTTAGTGTATCAGACAGTGTTAACATCGAGAGAAGGAGCTTGCAGTGTCATGTAAGAAGCACTCGGGAAAAGTTGTTGAAGGTTGCGCAGAAATACATGAAGGCAGACGAATTAGGTCCAAAGGAGTATAAGAATCAAAGAAGAGAAGAAAGAACACTAGATTGGCAGGAAAACCACTTCACGGCCGATTCCTGATATTTACTGAAGAAGTGTCAAGTAGCAAGACTTGGGAATTGTTGAGGAGAGGAAAACTTAAGAAAGAAACTGAGGGTCTGATTACTGCAGCGCAAGACCAGTCTCTGCCGACAGAATGATGAAGGCAAGGATCGAGAAGTCAGATGTCTCTTCTATGTGCAGAATGTGCAATGCGGCGGAGGAGACTGTATTTCACATTGTCAGCGAATGCAGAGTGCATGCTCAGACAGAGTACAAAAGGCAGGCACGACAAGTTGGCCAAGGTGATCCATTGGGATCTGTGTAAGAACGGAGTCAAGGTGCAATCGAAGTGGTACGACCATGTGCCGGAAAAGGTTGAAGAAACGGATCATGTCAAGATTCTCTGGGACTTCAACATCCAGACAGATCATGTTATACAACATAGACGGCCGGATGTTGTTGTCTTGGATAAGCATGCAAAGATGTGTCATCTTATTGATATAGCTGTGCCGGGTGATAGTAGAGTAGCTTCGAAGGAGAAGGAGAAGGTACAGAAATACCAGGACTTAGCGAGAGAACTCCGCAAGCTGTGGCAGAGTCAAGGTCAAGGTTATTCCTGTGGTAGTGGGAGCACTGGGTACAATCCCTGAAGGCGTTGGAGAAACATCTCAAGGAGATAGGAACATCTGTTAGAGTAGAATTACTACAGAAGGCGGCACTCTTAGGGACAGCAAGGATTCTGCGAAAGACACTCGAGATCTAAGGCTACGGGACGTAGCTTGACTCGAGGTGTAACCGGCAGAAAGGAAAACAAGATCTTTCTTTTCATGCTGTGCTAACGCGAAATAATAATAATAATAATAATAATAATAATAATAATAATAATAATAATAATAATAATAATAATAATAATAATAATAATAATAATAATAATAATAATAATAATAATAATAATAATAATAATAATAATAATAATAACTAGAGCTTAAGTGTTTGTTAGAACAAACACACGGTGTTCGAGTCAACTTCCGGTTCAATCAAATTATCACCGATGATGTCTATCATATTGTGCAAGGGTTTATCATCTTTTATAATAACAATATCAATTTCATATTCAAAAGACATATCAATTTTGCGTTAGATAAATGATTATGAAAAAATAACAAATTTGTCAACTTATACATCAAATTGAAGCTATGAGATATGACCTTTTAAAACTTCTAAAAATCGTTACTTCGTGTGCCACTAATTGGACCATTGGCAAGCATTTATGGTAACTCATTTCACAAGAATTACAAGCTATTAATGTAAGGAATTCAATTGTTTGTTTTTTGTTATTTTCTAATAGGTCATTTAGTTCTTGAGATATTGGCTGTTGAACTTGGAAAAGTTGTGAGATTTAAGCAATAAATTAGAAATTAAGTGTGACTTGGAACACAATGTTTTTTATTTTAAATATTGACACTAGCCCAACACATGCTTTTCAAAAAACATGCTAGATGATAAATCAACATTATACTCAAACTCACAATAAATAGCACCAACTACAAATTCATTTGAATGCCACTTGGCCACAGCTTTCAAGCTTTTTTATTCAAAGAGGTTGACACCATCAACCACCGGAATACCAAACTATGGGCAAACCGGATTTGTCATTAAACAGCATTTGGTAAAGACAAACAAACACACACCCTGAGATACCCAAGACCTCAGAGAAAAAACCAGCTGGGACCACCTATACAGCGTACCCAAGACTCTGTATACCCAGACCTGGCACCACTAACCCCCAATGGGGATAGTTATTAAAACATACATTTAAATGTTGACAATAACAAACAGTATAATGCACATGTGTAACATATGCTAATACACAGCATATCATATGAATCGATACAATATGAATCAACGAAGTGTTCGCGTCCCACCTAGGACGCTGCGGTCTGGACTAGCCCGAGGGAGATCCCGGCACTATGAACACTTGATAACATGTAAATAACGGAGGACTAAAATCTCCATATTATTAAGTTTAATTTTCTATGACTGCAGTAACTGTTAATTGCCAGAACTTCTGCACCAAAAGTGGGAAGTTAATGTGCTATTCCGCCCAAAACTACCAAACTAACAGCACAATCCCAACTGGTGGTGAAAAGGGGGGCTGGAGGAGGGAAAATCATAAACCGCTAACCCAAAAACTCCATGGACTTGTTAATAAACAAGGAGCTGTGACAAGAATGCCCCAAACCGCACTGGTTGCTTGACACCAAGCGCCAACTTTTACAGCGCGCAACCTGATTGGCTAAAAACCTCCACCAAAGTTTGCCACCAAACAAGCTATTGGTGGAGGCCTAAAAGCGGGAAACTTCCCGCCTACGCCCCTGATTGGCTGTGCCATGATCCACCCTGGGCATATAAAAGGCTTGACGTGGAAATAGCCGCGCTTTCCCCGCTCCAGAAAAAATCAAATAGTCTAATTAATACTTTGCCAGTGGACTCAAAAATAGTAATTTTTAAAAAGGAATCACAGCCCTATAATATTTTCTCTGGTAACATTGTCACATGTTAATTTTGAGATGTTTGGTAGAGATGGGTACAATCTTTATATTCACATGTCATACTCATATCTGTCTTTGTTTACCTCAGTCTAGTCTGCAGTCTTTATGCGAACATAACTTTCAGGTACTGAACAGTGCATAAAAACCCTTTATTTTCAAATAATACATCATAAATTAACCTGGCTATGCAAGTTTAATCACATTAAGTGCTTACGTTTTTGATACCACAAAAGTTGTTTCACCCAGCCCACACAAAACAAGTTCGTTGGTATAACTATAAACTAAGCAGCACTGATATTAGGCCTAGGTGAGTACACAGAAAAATATTTTCAAGAATATTTTGAATCATAACAATGATGTACTGATGAACAGCTCCAAAAGGACCAAAAATAAGAGAGCAGAGCCCTAGATGCAAATCAGGCCTAGGCAATGATGATTAACTTGAACGTCATAGTGCACTGATTTAGGACAGGTTTAGTTCAAATGTTTGCAGATGTACGCAACATCAGATTTATCATTCACATCCCCTTTTTACACAGAAATCCCGCGCAATAGTACGGCTATTGTTCAGTTTTTCCTACACTCAAGATATTACAATTGCTCAACTCCTTGACTCCATGCTGTTTTGACACAGACATTGTACTCCTGATTTACTGAAGTTTCTCTGGAATCAACATCGGCCCAAAGCTACATTTACATGTATGTATAACGTAGAAATTGGTCTAAAGGAGGTGCCGTAAGGTGGCAAGCTGGTAGTGGTACATACTGAATTCAACAGTGCAGGACGTGAAGTTCACGGAATGAAAGATCCTCTGCAAAGGTTGTTAAGTATCATGCAGTGCCATCACACCACCACAATACCAGGAATAAGGACATGCATAAAGATCTGTCAAAATATGAGAAAAACATTGTTTTACACATATGTACATGTATGTAAACATACACATGGGATGCACTACCTCGTGTATTATTTGCGGTTTTTCATTGTTACATCAAATCTCTAGAAAATATTTCATTGGTCAAGTAGTTCAGGGCCTATTTACTTACATTTTGGGGTCCATGTATCTAAAAATGCAATATAAAAATAAAGGGAATGTACAACATTGGTATTTGGTACTAACACACATCCTTGTAAAAAATATAAACAAAAACTGTTATATGTTTTTTTTCCGTTTTTGACAACGATTCCTCTTTCTCTAACATGAAAACCAAATCATTTCTCAGGATGATTGATTTATAGATTTTAGATTTACCATTGTTGTAACTTCCCTTTACAGCAATTTCATGGTACAGTTTTACACATACAAAGAGTTTGCTACTTAAAACAATAAAAATATCTGTAAAGTCTGTTCATTTCTAACCCATTGCCGGACTGTTTCCTGACATGACATAACTCTTACCTTTGCAGCTAATCCTACTGTATGCAATGTTCCCCATACAGTGATCAAACCATCGGCACACCAGAATTGAGGGCGTTCCATCTAGGAAGATCAGCTGTGAAAAGAAAATTAAACTCAAAATAAGCATGTTTTATTTTGTTGTATTCAAAACCATTTCATGATTTTCATGTGATCACAAATTCTGAAAAGTATCATAAATGATATTCGTTAAATTTAATGATTACGTAAGACTAATTACGGTGACACCATGTGAAATTCTCTATTGAGTAGTAAATCCTGAGGACGATCAGAGCATACTGATCGAAATGTCAAGTTGTAACCTCCAGTTCTTTTCAGAACTAATTATTACTCACAAAGGTATTTCACATGGTGTCACCGCAATTAGTCTTACCATGGAGGAAGGAATCTGTTTTCCTTCCTCCATGGTCTTACCATGGAGGAAAGAAATTTCTTTACCATGCAAAGCTACAAGTTTTCCCTAAATGTTATGATTGTTGTTGTAAATATTATTAGTGTCAACCAAAATTATTTAAAGGGTACCTTTGCTCATAAACTCTGACATGTCAGAGAATATTGCGACATACACAATTTATAAAGTACCTGCATGTATTATACATGCATGACATTGGTAGACATGTTTTTAATGTTTTCAGGCCTTAAACATTGTTGTTCACTGTTCAGACTATTTGTTTGTTTAAATTAATCAATTATTTAATTTCACAGAGCTTAACATTAGATATTACACTGATTACGTCCAATTGATAACACGTCTAACGTTAGCATCATATTTTAAAATTTAACTAATTGTACTCATGCCTAGGCTTCACTCTCCTAACGTTACAGACTATATTACCACTATTTCAAAAGAGTCATGGAGAAAAAATCCACGTAAGCATACTTTGTTTACATAAAACAGGGTACCCGCTAAATTAGTCCCAACGTTTAAAGTAATAGTAGTACCCATTCACTGGCGCCCATACCGTACACATTACTGACTGCACTATCATCAACCTATGCATACTGTATGCATTCCTTCCTCCATGCTGTATGCATCAACCAACGCGTTACAACACATTTGACATGTCTGAAGCCGGTTAAAATGCTTATTTTTAAATCAAAGTTTCTCGTAAATTTGTCATTGCCCAGACTTACCTCCAATTAAGTGTGCATAATAATGTCTGTTTTCAACGATGAAACATCCACTGGTGATAGGAAAAATTCAGAATATAGTGAAAAACTCGCTTTTGTGGAAGGTTTTCTCCGCAGGTCTGCATACACCCAACTGTTGAAACATGTGGCAGTTAATCGATTCAACGACCTCGAAAAGAGCTATTAAGTGACCTTTTTCAGAATAAATAGATTATGCTGACATAAAAAAGAACCTTAAAAGAATTTTAGTCATTCACATAATACATTATGCGAAACGAATTGATCAGAAACACAATTTTTTTCAGGGGTCACGATAGCCGGGTCAATTACATTTCCGAAACGTTAACGCTCAATTCCTTAAACGTGCATACAGATGAGCACGCCCGCGCTAAACTAGACTCACCAACAGAGGGCGCACTTTTTTAGCGTTGAAACAGCCGTGCATTGTAACCAAATATCGTGTACTACACGATATTTGGTTACAATGGATCTACATGTACAATCGATATCGACGCTGTTTGCGTGTACGTTGTGCCCATAGCCCAGACTAGCGCCTCGTATTGCGCCTTGCGGCGCTATACGAACTTTGATTCTTTCATGCAACGTATATGAAACGTTTTAAATATTTTACTTTTTAGCGTAATTCGACACCTGATGACGTAATCATGACGTCACAGAAAACGGTTTCGTCAGCTTGTTATGTTCTGTTCATGTGTTAAGTTTGAAGGCTGTAAATGCTCAGCAAGGATGCCTTTGTTGCCGGACAGTCGCCACTGAGAAAAAGAAGTAAAAAAAAACAAAAAAACTAGAGCTTAAGTGTTTGTTAGAACAAACACACGGTGTTCGAGTCAACTTCCGGTTCAATCAAATTATCATCGATGATGTCAATATCATATTGTGCAAGGGTTTATCATCTTTTATAATAACAATATCAATTTCATATTCAAAAGACATCAATTTTGCGTTAGAATGTGTTGAATTTGAACTTCCTGTTTGGACAGGAAGTAAAGGTCACATTAGGTGGTTTGAAGGTCATATATGACCTCCTCATGATTATGAAAAAATAACAAATTTGTCAACTTATACATCAAATTGAAGCTATGAGATATGACCTTTTAAAATTTGTAAAAATCGTTACTTCGTGTGCCACTAATTGAACCATTGGCAAGCATTTATGGTAACTCATTTCACAAGAATTACAAGCTATTAATGTAAGGAATTCAATTGTTTTTTCTAATAGGTCATTTAGTTCTTGAGATATTGGCTGTTGAACTTGCAAAAGTTGTGAGATTTAAGCAATAAATTAGAAATTAAGTGTGACTTGGAACACAATGTTTTTTATTTTAAATATTGACACTAGCCCAACACATGCTTTTCAAAAACCATGCTAGATGATAAATCAACATTAAAAATCACTCATATGAAAATAGTTTGCCAGGGTTGTAGGTAGCCAGATCAACCTATTCAGCGTTATTATGGGCATAAAGTCACAAAGTTGATTTAGGGTAGAAGGGGACTACATATATAGTAACTGGATTAAACTTGGCTGCAAATTCAAAGAGCAGGAAGTGTGGGTTAAATTGTTTGGGAGAGTTGGGGGTTACTGAAGACACTGAAACATGGAAGACCATATAAATATTTCCCCTTTCCTTCAGCTAATTAGCCTTTCATTAGAAAACAAGCTTATAACTACTACATGATAAAGTTGGAAGAAAGGTTGCATCCGTGCTTTCCATCTTCCACTGCCCCCCGCAGAAGAGTTGTCATAAAGTAAATAATTCCCAATTCAAACAAAATTAAATGTAATTATATCCACTGGATCAAATCTGATAATTGGTTGCCCTTTTCAGTTTGTTTATGGAAAAACCTTTCAATTTTAGATTTAAATGAAGCCAACATTGGTATTTATCTCTTGGTATTAAGTCTTGTACAAAAATAAATTTAATCTTTATTTATAATATACTTCACTTTCAGGTTAAGTTTATAACAAAAATATAATGATAAATTGACAATGATAGTGACACTGTAATCAAGCATCTCCTTATTGTGACATGTTAAACTGTCTTTGTTTTCACCTATACTGCAAATTCTACATTGATTTTTACATTTTCAAGGTTGTACACATGATTGGCAAAATGTCTGTAGCTCTGCATCCATACTACAGAATTACAACCTAAAGATCAGATGCCATTTTGTACATAAATTGTTAGACATTGAAATAATCAAAGAGTTGTATGGGTGCTTGTAAATTGCTAATAAAGCAATGAAATACATATTTATTTTAACTGTCTGTTGGGTTTCATGACTTGACTTTTCACTTCCTTCCCCCACAATCAATTGAAACCACTTTGTTGACCTGTTTAACCTACTTGTAACCAATCTAGAAATGAGTGTACATTGTCTTAAACATGTAACAAGTGAAATGACTTCAGTGTAAATGAACCCAAACCATGATCCTTTTGTTGACAAGACAACAGAATATATCCACTGGATCAAATCTGATAATTGGTTGCCCTTTTCACTTTGTTTATGGAAAAACCTTTCAATTTTTTTATTTAAATGAAGCCAACATTGGTATTTATCTCTTGGTATTAAGTCTTGTACAAAAATAAATTTAATCTTTATTTATAATATACTTCACTTTCAGGTTAAGTTTATAACAAAAATATAATGATAAATTGACAATGATAGTGACACTGTAATCAAGCATCTCCTTATTGTGACATGTTAAACTGTCTTTGTTTTCACCTATACTGCAAATAATTAAAAAAATAATTTATACAATTTGAAAACAAATTCTACATTGATTTTTACATTTTCAAGGTTGTACACATGATTGGCAAAATGTCTGTAGCTCTGCATCCATACTACAGAATTACAACCTAAAGATCAGATGCCATTTTGTACATAAATTGTTAGACATTGAAATAATCAAAGAGTTGTATGGGTGCTTGTAAATTGCTAATAAAGCAATGAAATACATATTTATTTTAACTGTCTGTTGGGTTTCATGACTTGACTTTTGTGGTTAACACTTCCCTCCCGCACAATCAATTGAAACCACTTTGTTGACCTGTTTAACCTACATGTACTTGTAACCAATCTAGAAATGAGTGTACATGTGTAAGAACACATGTAACAAGTGAAATGATTTCAGTGTAAATGAACCCAACCATGATCCTTTGTTGACAAGAAAACAGAATATATATCCACTGGATCAAATCTGATAATTGGTTGCCATTTTCACTTTGTTTATGGAAAAACCTTTCAATTTTAGATTTAAATGAAGCCAACATTGGTATTTATCTCTTGGTATTAAGTCTTGTACAAAAATAAATTTAATCTTTGATTTATAATATACTTCACTTTCAGGTTAAGTTTATAACAAAAATATAATGATAAATTGACAATGATAGTGACACTGTAATCAAGCATCTCCTTATTGTGACATGCTAAACTGTCTTTGTTTTCACCTATACTGCAAATAATTAAAAAATAATTTATAAAATTTGAAAACAAATTCTACATTGATTTTTACATTTTCAAGGTTGTACACATGATTGGCAAAATGTCTGTAGCTCTGCATCCATACTACAGAATTACAACCTAAAGATCAGATGCCATTTTGTACATAAATTGTTAGACATTGAAATAATCAAAGAGTTGTATGGGTGCTTGTAAATTGCTAATAAAGCAATGAAATACATATTTATTTTAACTGTCTCTTGGGTTTCATGACTTGACTTTTGTGGTTACACACTTCCCTCCCCCACAATCAATTGAAACCACTTTGTTGACCTGTTTAACCTACATGTACTTGTAACCAATCTAGAAATGAGTGTACATGTGTAAGAACACATGTAACAAGTGAAATGATTTCAGTGTAAATGAACCCAACCATGATCCTTTGTTGACAAGAAAACAGAATATATATCCACTGGATCAAATCTGATAATTGGTTGCCATTTTCACTTTGTTTATGGAAAAACCTTTCAATTTTAGATTTAAATGAAGCCAACATTGGTATTTATCTCTTGGTATTAAGTCTTGTACAAAAATAAATTTAATCTTTATTTATAATATACTTCACTTTCAGGTTAAGTTTATAACAAAAATATAATGATAAATTGACAATGATAGTGACACTGTAATCAAGCATCTCCTTATTGTGACATGCTTATAAACTGTCTTTGTTTTCACTTATACCGCAAATAATTAAAAAATTATTCATAAAATTTGAAAACAAATTATACATTGATTTTTAACTTTTCAAGGTTGTACACATGATTGGCAAAATGTCTGTAAAGATCAGATGCCATTTTGTACATAAATTGTTAGACATTGAAATAATCAAAGAGTTGTATGGGTGCTTGTAAATTGCTAATAAAGCAATGAAATACATATTTATTTTAACTGTCTGTTGGGTTTCATGACTTGACTTTTCACTTCCTTCCCCCACAATCAATTGAAACCACTTTGTTGACCTGTTTAACCTACTTGTAACCAATCTAGAAATGAGTGTACATGGTCTTACACATGTAACAAGTGAAATGACTTCAGTGTAAATGAACCCAACCATGATCCTTTGTTGATAAGAAAACAGAATCAACCTGCATTTATAATAAATGTACGCTCTGTATGTACGATTTAGTGACAGTTCAGAATGGGTGACATTCAGGGGTTGTCATTGGAATCGGTAATTTTAGAATAAAATGTCTGCCCCCTCCCCCAAGTTCTTGGTGATGGCATGTACTGCCACTGGTGATGAACCAACACATTTGGGTTTTTTTCTCTAAAATTCCTTGGTCTATCATTGCAGCACTATAGAATCCAAGAACTAGGGAAGGGGAGGGGCAAACAAGCAATACAAGTATAAGGGGGCCCAAATTACCAATTCCATTGACTGACGACTGGTGCTTCATTATGTCCAAAATCACACTCTGCATCAATTCTGCATAGCTGAAGTTGCAAGATGTTTCTGTCCTTTATAAAAAAAAAGATTTAAGATTGAAAATAGGAGTAAGGGCTTAGATTTAAATAAATGTTGTTTAACTGACATGGATTGGAAAGGTGGTTATCAGATACACCCCTTCTCTTGGACTGAAATGCCAGTACTGCTATAGCAAAAAATAATAACAAATTATACTAAACCTTAAACAACCATTAAAACTAAATGAAATGTTCATCATTGGTATGAAGACCCCTTCTCAAACGATCTGTTAACATAAGACGTTAAACCATACCAAGATTGTTGATGACTTGAACAGTTACGATACTGCATTTGGATGTGGTGTCAACGCCGTGTTGGGGTACTGTTGGCTGGAACTCAGTCTGAGCCATGATACATCGGAGTCAACATGCTGTAAAAAATAATAGTTAAGTTTTATGGAAGTACATGGAATAAAGTATTTGAAATTTCTGAGAAGTTCTAATTTATGTGAATGAGGAAAATAATATGTCACAGTGAACATGCTGTAAAAAATAATAGGAAGGTTTTATAAGTAGGCTACATGGACCAAGAATAAAGTATTTGAAAATTCAGAGAAGTTCTAATTTATGGGAATGGGGAAAATAGTGTATAATTTTAGAGTAGCTGGACCATTGAAATTGAAAAGGGCATTGGTTTGTTTTCAAAATTGCACACAATTATTCTTGACAATGTGCAATAAATTAAAGAAATGTTCTCGCACGAAACTCTCATCAAAAGAGAAAGGTATTTAAGGAAATTGCAGAGTCTCATATACTTATATAATTTCATGTGATTGTGATGTGAGTGATGTCTGAGAGAGGCCTCGGGGAGCAGGACCTACAAGTACATGTATTGTGTCATGAATATTGTGCATTTTTCCTGTGAAATAATTGTCTATGTAAGTTTATTTGTATCTGAGAAGGGTACAAAATTAAGGAAAAGTGCAGTAAACAATCTGTAGGCTACTTATTTAATTTGTGCACAAACTGAAGATTTTTGGAGAAAACAAAAATTACAAAATATATGGCATAAAATTTCTACTGAATAATTGCCATAACCTTAACAACTGAATTTTCCTATCCTTATTTATATTCTAAATACATTTTGGTGACGTTCATATTTTGTTAGTTGTTTACTGTCCAAAGTGTTCACGTAGGCCTAACTAACGTTAGTCATGTTAGTTAAACAGGCACAATGCAACGACGAATGGACAGCTTAAAAAATGGTTTTTCTTGTATAAAAACACGAAGATAAATACAGGAAATCCTCTTAAAAAGTAACTTCAAGTTCAAGATACTTACTCTTTTTATGACCGTGTACTGTTGGCGATCCATTTTTACAGCCTAAAAAAATGACGTCTGGGCCATGGGCACCACACACACGCAAACAGCGTCGATATTGATTGTACATGCATCTCCATTGTAACCAAATATCGTGTACTACACGATATTTGGTTACAATGGATCTACATGTACAATCGATATCGACGCTGTTTGCGTGTACGTTGTGCCCATAGCCCAGACTAGCGCCTCGTATTGCGCCTTGCGGCGCTATACGAACTTTGATTCTTTCATGCAACGTATATGAAACGTTTTAAATATTTTACTTTTTAGCGTAATTCGACACCTGATGACGTAATCATGACGTCACAGAAAACGGTTTCGTCAGCTTGTTATGTTCTGTTGATGTGTTAAGTTTGAAGGCTGTAAATGCTCAGCAAGGATGCCTTTGTTGCCGGACAGTCGCCACTGAGAAAAAGAAGTTAAAAAAAAAAAAAAAACAAGACAAAAACAATAGGTGCTCGCGCTGCGCTCTCGAACACCTAAAAACAGTACAAAAACAATAGGTGTTCGCGCTGCGCTCTCGAACACCTAAAAACAGTACAAAAACAATAGGTGTTCGCGCTGCGCGCTCGAACACCTAACTAGAGCTTAAGTGTTTGTTAGAACAAACACACGGTGTTCGAGTCAACTTCCGGTTCAATCAAATTATCATCAATGATGTCACTATCATATTGTGCAAGGGTTTATCATCTTTTATAATAACAATATTAATTTCATATTCAAAATACATATAAATTTTGCGTTAGAATGTGCTGAATTTGAACTTCCTGTTTGGACAGGAAGTAAAGGTCACATTAGGTGGTTTGAAGGTCATATATGACCTCCTCATGATTATGAAAAAATAACAAATTTGTCAACTTATACATTAAATTGAAGCTATGAGATATGACCTTTTAAAATTGGTAAAAATCGTTACTTCGTGTACCACTAATTGGACCATTGGCAAGCATTTATGGTAACTCATTTCACAAGAATTACAAGCTATTAATGTAAGGAATTCAATTGTGTTTTTTGTTTTCTAATAGGTCATTTAGTTCTTGAGATATTGGCTGTT
The DNA here is from genome assembly GCA_029582265.1 of Zoroaster sp. YZ-2022. NCBI lineage: Eukaryota > Metazoa > Echinodermata > Asteroidea > Forcipulatida > Zoroasteridae > Zoroaster > Zoroaster sp. YZ-2022. The sequence goes on from CM055819.1 coordinate 47,983,151, forward strand.
GAACTTGGAAATGTTGTGAGATTTAAGCAGTAAATTAGAAATTAACAAGTGTGACTTGGAACACAATGTTTTTTATTTTAAATATTGACACTAGCCCAACACATGCTTTTCAAAAACCATGCTAGATGATAAATCAACATTAAAAATCACTCATATGAAAAAAGTTTGCCAGGGTTGTAGGTAGCCAGATCAACCTATTCAACGTTATTATGGGCATAAAGTCATAAAGTTGATTGAGGATAGAAGGGGACTACATGTATAGTAACTGGATTAAACTTGGCTGCAAATTCAAAGAGCAGGAAGTGTGGGTTAAATTGTTTGGGGGAGTTTGGGGTTACTGAAGACACTGAAGCATGGAAGAGCATATAAATATTTCCCCTTTCCTTTCCTTCAGCTAATTAGCCTTTCATTAGAAAACAAGCTTATAACTACTACATGATAAAGTTGGAAGAAAGGTTGCATCCGTGCTTTCCATCTTCCACTGCCCCCCGCAGAAGAGTTTTTGTCAAAAAGTAAATAATTCCCAATTCAAACAAAATTAAATGTAATTATACCCACTGGAGCAAATCTGATAATTGGTTGCCCTTTTCTCTTTGTTTATGGAAAAACCTTTCAATTTTAGATTTAAATGAAGCCAACATTGGTATTTATCTCTTGGTATTAAGTCTTGTACAAAAATACATTTAATCTTTATTTATAATATACTTCACTTTCAGGTTAAGTTTATAACAAAAATATAATGATAAATTGACAATGATAGTGACACTGTAATCAAGCATCTCCGTATTGTGACATGCTTATAAACTGTGTTTGTTTTCACCTATACTGCAAATAATTAAAAAATAATGTATAACATTTGAAAACAAATTATACATTGATTTTTAACTTTTCAAGGTGGTACACATGATTGGCAAAATGTCTGTAAAGATCAGATGCCATTTTGTACATAAATTGTTAGACATTGAAATAATCAAAGAGTTGTATGGATGCTTGTAAATTGCTAATAAAGCAATGAAATACATATTTATTTTAACTGTCTGTTGGGTTTCATAACTTGACTTTTGTGGTTACACACTTCCCTCCCCCATAATTGAAACCACTTTGTTGACCTGTTTAACCTACCTGTAACCAATCTAGAAATGAGTTTATATGGTCTTACACATGTAACAAGTGAAATGACTTCAGTGTAAATGAACACAACCATGATCCTTTGTTGATAAGAAAACAGAATCAATCTGCATTTATAATAAATGTACGCTCTGTATGTACGATTTAGTGACAGTTCAGAATGGGTGACATTCAGGGGTTGTCATTGGAATCAGTAATTTTATAATAAAATGTCTGCCCCCTCCCCCAAGTTATTGGTGATGGCATGTATTGCCACTGGTGATGAACCAACACATTTGTTTGTTTTTCTAAAATTCTTTAGTCTATCATTGCAGCACTATAGAATCCAAGAACTAGGGAAGGGGAGGGGCAAACAAGCAATAAAAGTATAAGGGGCCCAAATTACCAATTCCATTGACTGACGGCTGGTGCTTCATTATGTCGAAAATCACACCCAGCATCAATTCTGCATAGCTGAAGTTGCAAGATGTTTCTGTCCTTTCTAAAAAAGATTTAAGATTGAAAATAGGAGTAAGGGCTTAGATTTAAATAAATGTTGTTTAACTGACATGGATTGGAAAGGTGGTTATCAGATACATCCCTTCTCTTGGACTGAAATGCCAGTACTGCTATAGCAAAAAATAATAACAAATTATACTAAACCTTAATTTTTTGTAATAAACAACCATTAAAACTAAATGAAATGTTCATCATTGGTATAAAGACCCCTTCTCAAACGATCTGTTAACATAAGACGTTAAACCATACCATCGTGTAGCCTAGAAACTGAAGATTGTTGATGACTTGAACAGTTACGATACTGCATTTGGATGTGGTGTCAACGCCGTGTTGGGGTACTGTTGGCTGGAACTCAGTCTGAGCCATGATACATCGGAGTCAACATGCTGTAAAAAATAATAGTTAAGTTTTATGGAAGTACATGGAATAAAGTATTTGAAAATTCAGAGAAGTTCTAATTTATGGGAATGGTATGGTGTTCTAAAGACGCCATATGTGCGTCGCGTCGTGCCGTCGCGTCGCCTGTGCCGTCGTCCGTCGCGTCGTGCCGTCGTCCGTCGCGTCGTGCCGTCGTCCGTCGCGTCGTGCCGTCGCCCTTCGCGTCGTGCGTCGCGTCGTGCCGTCGCCTGTCGCGTCGCCTGTTTTTCAATTGATTTATATAGTGGCTGTGGGTTCCGTCGTCCGTTGCGTCGTGCCGTCTTCCGTCGCGTCGTACCGTCGCGTCGCCCGTCGCGTCGCACGTCGCGTCGCCCGTCGTCCGTCGCGTCGTGCCGTCGCGTCGCCCGTCGCGTCGCCCGTCGCGTCGCCCGTCGCGTCGTGCCGTCGTCCGTCGCGTCTTGCCGTCGCGTCTTGCCGTCGCGTCTTGCCGTCGCGTCGCCCGTCGCGTCGCCCGGGTGGCGCTGTTGTGCCTCTGGGTGGCGCACTTCTGTCCTCCATTGATTGCTAGTGCAGTAGTAAATAGCTGGTGCAGGTCGTCGTCGTCGTCGTCGTCGTCACATAGGCTAGCGAAGATGATGGCACAATCCTCGGAGCCGTATACTTTAATCAATCCCTTATTGCCGTGTCATCTCCACAATATCCTTTTCATTATATGTAGCCTACTGTTATAGCCTGGTTTTGTAACAACACGATGCCATTTTTACAACTTTTAGTTTTAGGCCTAACGTTACTTAGGCCATGAGAATGAAAGTCATAGATTTGCGTCCACCGCCCGCATGTCCCGAAAGCTACCGCCTAAATTTTTCATTATTTGCCAAAAAAATCATTATTTTCACAAGAAATACAAACAAAATTAGTTCCAAATCATCCACATCAGTAAAACGAAGTTTTTACCAAATTTCCACCAGTATGTGTGCTTTAATCATTAGCACATGTTCTCTTACACTGTCTTAGTCCCGCGTACGTCGTTCACAAAAAAGGTCGCATCGCGCTAAAACTGTATGGTAAATTCCGTCCGATCCGCACCTGCAACTGTACCGTACAGTGCTTCCACTTTCAAGGAAATTTCCTTATTTTAAGGAAATTTTGAAATGTTTTGACGCTCTAAGGAAATTTCTGAGGAAATAAAGAAATCTAAGGAAATCTAAGGAAATGCCGTAAATTCTAAGGAAATTCTAAGGAATGTTCGTAAATATTCGATGTTTTTTTTTTACGAAATAATGTTGCATAAAAATTAACACTTATTATACCCTCGGTCAGTTTGCGCGCTGTATAGCATTGACGCAGATTTGACTGGGCACGGCACAAACAGCCTAGTTGCCGGCCGCATGTTAGGCACAGCCATGGGCTAGTCTAAGCATGACGTCAGATTTTCATGCTACCTAGGCTGGCCTACGCACATGTATGTATGTCTGGAAAGTGACCACCGCGGGCTCTCATTTAAAGAATTAACGTTACACTAGGCTGCTGCAGGGCACCAACTGATGGGGAAGGCGTGCAAAAACTTATTTTCCCATGAATTGACTTTCCATTTTGAAAGGTTTTGCACTTTTTTTCAACAGCATGCACTTCTTATGGCCTACTGCAACTTTCACATATGCAAACTGTGTATGCATACAGGGGCTAATACACTTTTGATGATTTAAGTAAAACTAAGGAACATCGGGGAAAAAATCTAAGGAAATCTAAGGAAATGTTTCTGTAAATCTAAGGAAATGCAGATTTGAAAAGTGGAAGCACTGGTACCGTACCGCCTTCACATGCACAACACGTTCGCTGTTGAGCCTTTGTATCTTATCTTAGGCCTGTGTGTGCTGCCCACACGTATAATGATGCACGTACGTACACAGATTAGAAGAAACATCTTGTGATTGCGCTGTGATCAATGGAAATAATGAATAATGAATAATGAAAAAAAGCCTCATGTGTTTTCGAAATTTCCCGGACGCAAATCTATGACTTTCATTCTCTTGGCCTTAGCCTATTTTCTAGACAACTAACTACAAACACAGTAACCTGGTAACATAGGCCTAATATAAATTATAACTGCAGCAGCCTATTTCACGAAGCACTGATGAGTAAACTTATGAATCGATCTTAATTGCTTAGCAAAATGTGATGTCACAATACAAATCACCATGAAAATACTGAAACCCTGAGCAGTTCAGATTAGACGAGTTTCGTGAAATCGGGTGCAGGGAATTCAAATGCTTTGCATTGCCACTTTTTGGTCCATAGAAGATTATTCTACGGTACCACAATAGTACTACTAGCCCCATTCTGGTGCCAATCCAGTGGACTCCCTCCGTATCCAGTATCTCAATGGATTGGCACCAGAATGGGGCTACCACAATACATGCATTGTAAAATTTGATTATTTATTAAATACTTAGGGTCGCGTGATGTCTCGCATGTATTTGGTTTGCCCATCCATATAGGCTATATTGGATTCCTTCCTCCATGATTATACTGAGGCCTTGAGTCCTTTCTCGGTGGTTAACTTAGGGCACAGGTAAGTTGTACTGCTATTGGGTTGGCCTTAACATAATTACTAAGAGATGATGAAGTACGTCACTACTTTGGTGCTGGCTATACACATGGTGAGATAAGCAGTATTCTTGCATTTCGACATGGCGTCAGGTGCAGGTAATGTTTGAAGGTGTTTTTCTATATCTTCTCAGATTGTGGGATTAATTCAAGTAGCCTAAACCAAATTCCTATACTATGTAAAAAAAAAAAAATTACCTCAAAAATAAAACTGTTGTTGACTTCTTTTGGAACTGATTCAACCATAAAGTTTTTTTTCTATAAATGTTGTCGTTTTAACTTTGCAACATAAATGTTTATAATCTGCATACATTTCAATGCCCAACGGCCATATTAAAAAAAAATACCACTTGAAAGCCAACACTTTTTTTTACAAAAACATTGATAAAATACATTATTTCGCAACGTGTTAAATTGTCCTACTCATTTCAATTTTATTGGCACTGAGAAAAGGGTTGTTTTCGTCTGTGGTTGCAATCAAGTAAACATTTTCTTTACTACAAATACATCATAGTACATCACATCATTGGTGTGCGGTGGCTTTGCCATAGGCTTTGGCACTCGATCAGTAAAGTAGTGTTTTTCTCCTTTATGGCATGCATCTGCTTTAAGTCATTTCAATTTTTAAGGCCATGTCCATGTTTTCCTGAAATTGCATTGCACATACAGCTGTTATCTGCTGTTTAAGATTCAGATTGATGCATTTTAATTAACAAAATGCTTTAAAACAAAACAAATTATTTTGACCAAAAAAACAGGCGGACTAATGAAAAATCTGGTTTACTTGTTGAGCCGGCGAGTGAAAAACAAAATTAAGGGAAAGCAGGCAGCCTTGTTATGATTATCATAAAAATGAACATATGTTAACTTTGAATGGTGTGCACTGTTTTAGCTTGGAAATCTACTTTAGTTTACAATATTTTTCTTCCTATAGTACAAGGACTGTTCAAAGAATTCTGCACAGGTTAAATCTTCACCTTAACAATCACAATAGATGTAATCAGGATCTACACAGGTTTATGATGTTTTTAGAGGTAAGTTAAAGACATCAAACTAATGTATATAAAGCCCTGTCTACTGCACTGTATGAGTAGATGTACATGTAAGTACTGTGAAAATTTCACACATGTTAACAAAAATAACCATAGCACAAAAACAAACTTCCCACTTTTTCAAGTGGCCATTATTCGAAAACAAAAAGTTTAAATAACAAATCTGTAAAAATGTACAGGTGCGTAGTTTTGTTAAGCACATTGACATCTCATTTTTTACAATAGCACCGGTATTTTTGATAGTGGTCATTTGAAAAGTTGCCCTCAAAAGGTATTGAGTAGTGAAAATTCACACACTGGTTACACACTAGATGGCACTAATCACACAGAGTGGGCACTAATAAATTTTTCATAGCTTTTGAAAAGGAACTTTTCCCAATATTATGCCGTTTTCCACTTATTAACGGATCTTATTTTTGTTCAGTTGGAGCTTGCAGGTAGTGGATGCAATCTTGGGTGTCGTTCAATGTGTCGAAGGATGTTGACACGCTATGGAATCCACCTTCCCAGGTAACAGTCACTCAGCCACAGCTCAGATTTATAGAAGCCTAGCTCTTGTGTTCTGAGGCAAAACACTTTACTACAGTTGCTTCTTGCATAACATCTGCTGTCTTCCGTTATTTTGTTCTTGCCAAATTCCTTAGTCCTGTTAGTTTACTGTGACTGCCCATAAGCATGAGACTTGTTTAATAATGCCTCAAATAAAACTTAAGAAGTTCAGTGATCCTATAAAATATAAATTTTAAATTAGATAAATCTTGTACTTTAATTTAAAACGTCAAACCTTTAAGTATAGCTATTGACTGTCATCCATTGTATGTTAATTGACGTACGTGTAGGTTTGTATGCCTTTCAGGATCACAATAATTTCAGTTATTTCTTTAGTGTTTTATATTTGTATTTTAATTTTTGTAGACGTTGGTTTTTATTGAAAAACACAATGCATCATGCAATAGAAGCGTATCCAACAATAGACCTTGTGTCTGCAACAGGAACTTTATACCAATTACATTAATTTCAGACCTGATATCAGTGAAAAACATATTGGTATGACTAATTTCTTTTTAACAGAGATGTGGTCCTTGAGGGACAGAGGTTACTTGATGCTGAAGGGTTAGAAGGGCGACGGAGACATCGATTGAGACGTCGTGTATATAGTAATCAAGGGCCAAACTATGCAATCCATGTGGATCAGCATGATAAACTGCGACAATATGGATTCTGCATACATGGTGCAATGGATGGGTAAGAAACTAATTAGGGTACATCCCATTTGTTGAGGTAATGGTCTTTATTGTGTAATCAGTGGTCTTTATTGAAGTTTCACACACCTTTACAAAAGATTATTCTGTATTGCTTAATGTGCATAATGGATTACAACATATGCCTCATTGACCATGTAGCAATGGATGCATTTACACAGTGAATTATTGTCAAATTTCAAATTACTCTAATTTTAAACAAATAAACTGATAAATTTATACCTGTAATTCTAGCACCTTCGTGCCATGTTATTGAATAAATGTAGAAATTGATATAGTTTTTATCAATACAGGTTTTGATTAAAAGAAAAAATACAACTTTTGCCACTGCGACTCATTTTTCCTTCTTCAGATTTTCTCGACGGTTGCTTTGGTTGAAGGTAGCTAGAAGTAACCGTGATCCAGCAGTTGTTTCCTCGTACTTCATTGACTTTCTTGAAGAAATTCATGGTGAATAACTTTGTTGGTTCGTAAGTGTGCTTTAAAGATATGATATTGACACCTGTTCTATAGGTTCCTCTTTAAAGCAAACAGGTTTTTGTTGTCTGTCATGTTCTGTTGTTGTTTGTTTTCAGTATGATTATTTCTCCAGAGAAATTATTAATGCTTCATTCAAGAAAGAAAGAAAAAATAGAGCACTTTCAACAAATGTAACCAATGAGCAGAATGATTTTGCTCAAAATCTTGCATAACATAACAAACCATTTTGTAAAATACATAAACCCAAAATAGTGCGAAATATTTTAGTGTTAGTTTTGTGGTGTGTATTTGAATATATTGCGTTTTAGTTGTGACAACTTATCATTTTGTATGCAGTCTTTGACAACTTTTCAGAGGCCTTGGCAAGGAAGAATCAAGACTTTTTCCTGAATTGCATTTCATATGTGATTGCTAAATAAATTTGTTTCATATTTAGGCATTCCACGCTGCATACAAATGGACAGGGGCACTGAAAACACACTGATTGAGGATATGCAGGTAGCCTTCCATGATACATATGCAGAGCAGCAGCAAAGTCCGTGTGTTATATATTGTTCATCTCCTCACAACCAGGTATTTATTTATTTCAAAGTAACTTTCTTGTTGCAGATATTTATATGCAAACACAGTAAGTGTGTATTTTACTCACACAGCCAACAGGTAATTAATTGGAACAACATCTTAATCAATTATGTTTTAAATTCATTTAATTGTTTTAAAAAATCTATGCTGTCAACATTTCACTGTTTTTATTTACTATGTTTTTTGCCCACAGCGAATTGAACGCTTCTGGAGAACTCTATTTGAAATGCTAGTCAACTTTTGGAAGGACAGTTTTAAAGATTTATCTCAAATCGGAACCTTGGATTGCACTTCTCCCTTACAGGTGTAAGTTGTTTGTGCTTTAACCCTAACCCCTTCAGTATTGTTTCTAAACAAAAATGCAACAAAATCTAACAACTTGCTTTGTTGTCTAGGGGGTTAGGGTTAAATAACCTAGACCTGCTTGTTTTTGTAGTTTGGTTTGGTTTGGGATCCTGGTCCCTGCCAGTTCCTGTCCTGGTCCCGGACCCTGTCTCGGTCCCGACCCTGGTCCATATCCCGCTTTTGTGTTTCAAATTATTTCTTTTTTTCCCCCCGCTTTTTTGCATTTTCATGGAAAAGGAGAAACTGCTTTTAACTATGCATTATGTTTCCAAATAAAACAAATGTTGGTTATCATTAAGGTGTTAAAACAAATTTTGTGTAAATACAATACAAGATCGCTATTATTAATATTCCATTAATTTTTTGTTTGGCAAATTTAATGGTATTTCACTGATTGGCATGATTTTCTACTTTTATGAAAATGCTACAGGGAATGCTTAAGATTCTGTTTCATGAGGCTTTTGCAGTCTGAACTTGATGAAGTTCGTGTGGAATGGAATCAGCACAGGACAAGGTCCATTTCCAATGCAGATGCTCTTCCAGGAAAACCTGATTTGATGTACTTTGTGCCCCATATTTATGGTATGACTTTTACCATTGCAATGAATGCAATTACAAACTTATATCCATGTGCAGCTTTAAAAATGTTTAAAGTTCAAAATTATAAATATTTGGCGTCCGTTTTTTTTTCTTCTCCATTTGTATCCTTATATACTGTGGTAACTATTCAAGCCTTTTCACAAATTTACTGAACTATAATACTTACTAATATTTAATAAGACTTAACACACAGATCCATGTCATTTGGTGGAGCACACGCCATGTGTCATCCATTATTTTGTCATGTATTTATTACCACAACGACGCTTCAAAATTTAATATTGGACAGGCCTGTCCAGTAGCATTAATTATTAGATTGTTGCGCGGTCATTGAACCCATTATATCAGCGTTGTTTCCAAGGTAATCATTCATCGCCAATTCGTCCAAACAAGGCAAGGTCGTGATATAATCACGAGGTTAAATCAGGACTGTTCCATTTCACTCGGCTTCGCCAAACTCCAGATTTCACCACAGTCCAAATTTCACATCCTAATATATTCTGCTGTATTGTACTGAAATGCATGGAATACTTGTATAATATTATAAAATTATTTAATTTTTTTTTAGAAGCATACCCCGTTTCATGCTACGCGTAACTTCCTAACTTCATTTTCCTTTTTCAAAACCTTTCACACCGATGCAAAAATATGTTACATTTGAGGAGATACAAAAAGAGTTCATTGGAAAAATTCATTGATATTATAAATAAATGCAACAGAAATCGAAGATGAAATGAAAGAAAAGGCTATGATGTAATGTTTGATTTCCTCATCAGTACTTTTAATTTAAATTTTTTTTTTCACTTCCAGGCACACGAGACTTCAGGATTCCAGTTCCTATGCAGGAAATTGCTGTTATGAAGCAAGAGTTTACCACACCACCAAGACAAAGTGGATGTTCCATTGAATTTGAAGCATCATGTCAGGAGCTGATGCGTACCTTCAATAAAGCTTTGCCTTCTTCATTCAGGGAAGGCGTTACATTGTTTGAATGGCTTTTGGAGAAAATGTTGTGAACTGCCCGACGGGACTTGAAAGTCCCAGCCCCTATACCGAAAATGTGATGTCTGAAAAAAAAAACTTGGGCTTGAAAGGGTTAAGACAGAAGTTTGTAAGCCTGCTAGTTATTGTACCTTCATTAATAAAACCAAACAATGAGGTTCACGTTGCAAACTGCTTGTCCAACCAAAATGCTCTGGAATTAATTGTTAAATCACTGTTTCGTATAAAGTTACCCCCCCCCCAAAAAAAGAAAAACATCCCATATAAAATATTGTATCATGAAAGTATGGTTACCAGTTTCAATGGTGCTCTGTGTGTAATACAAGCAGCTTTTCCATGTCAATTTGTGCTAAGGAGGTAAATTTGTTGAACACAAATTTGTATTGAACACCTTTTGTCCCTGGTTGATTTTTTGTCAAAAGCTTCATTATATTATTGTTATTTAGACCCCAGAAAGGTCCTAACTTTTACTGTACTAGATTTTAAGTGTGAGGCCGAAGCTGCTTTAACTTAAGTAAGCTTTAATTTGAAGCTTTCATTATATTTCTTTGATCATAACATTACGGAAAGCAGTATAGAGTTCAAGACATTTTAATTCTTAATTTTCCTTCATGAATAATCCCACGGTCACTGTTTATCAAGTGGGACATTGGAAATTGAAATGAAACGTGAAAAGAACATTAACTGAAGAAGGTGAAGAAAGTAACTGACATCTCAAGGTGATTTTTGTTTCTAAATACTACTGTTGTTTAAACAACTATTTTCCCTAAATTGTGTCCTCAATTTTTTAAATTTTTGTTTATGCCAGCAACCTCTCGGTCATCATTCTGGAGTCCATGCAAAGATTTGTTTTTCCTTTTATTGATGCCGTTTGGTTTTGGGTATGTTATTGAATTACAAATGACTGCTTTATTTCAGAATGTTATTAGGTCACACACATCCAACCTAGAACTTAAGCTGTGTACATAAAATGCTTTATTTTGTTAAATATGTATAGAAACGCTGCCGAATACTTGCACAATAATCAAATTAAAGCAGTTTAGAGAAGTATGTACTTTTCATTTTGATAAATAACGATTTATTTCATACAAACTTTCAGTACAAATACAGGTTGCATGCATGAGTTTGTGTTGTAGTGCTCACAAATATAAAAACGTTGGGCTTAACATACAAAACTAAACTATATGAACGTTACAAGAGCAAAAAACTTCAAAAGTAGCACTTATCACGAGAGAACAAAACATTTATTATTATTTGTTTTTTGAGTGCCACTCCGAGAATTTCTGTATCACCACTGGTACCTCTTTGATTGTCAATAATCTTGAATTTTACATCATTAAGAAAGTGAGACATGATTTGAATACGCAATGATGTAATTTTTGCATCGTGTAGTTGTGAACAAAATGTTATTAAAAGCACTGTATGCTCAGTGCTTTCCGAGTTGTGTGAAAAAATTCACAGGCTATACGCGTGCGGGACTCGAACTCTGCCTGATGAGTATAGCCTGTGAATTTTCACAGAACTCGGAAAGCACTGAGCATACAGTGCTTTTAATAACGTCGGTGTAAGGGCAAAATTAATAACATTTGTTTATGATTTGAATAGCTGTTTGAAAGAATTAAAGTATAAAATTAAAATTGACTGCTGGAGATTTATTTCAAAAATGCGATACTACTGAAAATACTGCACTACATTTCTCAGGCATGCGATATCTCTTCGTAAGACAGGCATGGTGCCAGACACTATGACACTTTACTAAATCAGCTGAAGTTGCATGACTTTGTATCATCTTAAAAACCGAAAACTTGTGAATTTTCCTAATTGAAGTCTAATATGAGTACATGGCCAATAATCATAAGACAGCATTTGATGGGTTCCTAGAATGATATATGGGTATCTCAAGTATAAAAGGAAATTCAAAAACCCTTTTTTTTTCAACAAGACCAATTTCTTTTTTTGGTTAAAAACTGTTCATTGCATTAAAAAAAGGTTTATTTCAGCACTGTGGTGCAGTGGATAGCACATTAGCTGCACACTGCTCCTACGTTAGTAAGTAGTTAGAATGGGTCAAATGCAGAGGACGGATTTCCCCAAGGGGATGAATAAAGTAAATTTAATTAAATTTAATAAAAAAATGAAAGGCAAGATTAGGTATAAGTTTCCGATAGTAGATTAAAAGAAGTACTATTTACTTAAACGGCCTAGTAAACATCACAAGTTAATAGGCCTACTACAAAAACATCTTTAACAGACAGAACTATAACAACTTTGAAAAGGTGAACTTCAAACCTATAGAACTACAAAGGCCTACTATCAACTTGTGTGTTTGATAATCCATACAGCTACGGTAAATCAAACCTGATGAAGAATTTACCCCAAAATCGGTGGTGAGGAAATTATAGGACCCTCTGTTGTAAAACAGGGAATAGGAATTAACTTAGTTTTCATAGGACGTATAAAATAATAGCAGTATGTTAATTGTTATATACTGTACATACTCCCCGCCTGTCCAGTCAATGAATAGCCAGTGTACTGGCTGTAGTTATTTTTATAAATACTTTTGATGGCAGAGAAACAGCAGAATATCTGACCCAAAAGTATCAAATAAACAAAATGACAGTGCGAATCGTCAGTGTTGTAGTCGAGACCTTTTCCGAGACCTCACACTTATTCTGAAATAATGATGCTATCAGGTTCAAGTCAAGTCTAACAAGCACGATAACAGAATCTACATACTTGATGTTGAACATAATCAAAATTGGGGTTGTTTTAATGTTCAAGTAGGATGAACAAAAAACATTTTTTGGTGAAACCAGGTCTCAAAAAGGTCTCGGAAAGGTCTCGGCGAGACCATGACCATAAAAAAGCATTTTTATTTACCTTTACTTTAATGTCAACAAACCAATAATTTATCAGTTTTCAATGTTCAAATATTTAGACTATATAAGCTCGGAATTTTTATGTACCTGTACCTGACAATTTCAAAATTTAAGCAAATACTGAGGTCTCGGAAAGGTCTCGACTACAACACTGCGAACCGTGTGAAAATCACAGAAAGCAGATCCTTATATGTGACCAGGCACTTTAGATGCACTGTCCCTTTAAGCAGTAGCTCTACGATTGTGCAGACCACTCTGTCTGGTAGTTGCTAGTCAACAGCCACGGGCAGTAGGCTGGTTTCAACCAAAGATACATCACAATTAAGTCATTCTATTCAATAACACTCCCACTGATAACATGGTTCAGGCACTTCTTACAGCCAGGATTCATATTGCTATGGTATTCTACCACTACCAGTTCTTGCCATGGTATTCTACCACTACCAGTTCATTTACATAAGTAGCATATACCATCCCCTGTGAGTACCTAATTCCAACCCTTTTTCCCCATGTAACAGTTTACTTAATCTCATTCACCCCTATACGAATATTTGAAGCGATTACCCTTTTAATTTTTTGGTTTAAAAGTACTTGCACCCAGGAATTCTATGAATTCCATTTTTAGTGAGATAGATTTCATTTGGTCATGAGACTGTTTATTTTTCCAATGGTTGCATTTTACTTTCAATTGGTGCATTACTTTTATTTCAGTTTGTCTCATAACTTTTTATTGTGATATTTTTTCTGATCAAGAGGAAGGTTTTATAAACGCCTGTTATTATTATTGTTATTGTTAGGTTCATTTTAATTGTGTCTATACAGGAACAACCCTGGATAGGTTGTTTATGTTTTAGTGTATAATGGCTGAGCAGTGAACAAGCTACAAAGCAGTGAACAAGCTACAAGCAGTGAACAAGCTCCTTGCAAAGACCAAGGAAGAACAACCTTATATTTTCCCAAACCCTTGGGTCTCCTTGATGGCATCAATGATTAGTCTCTCAAACACCTCAGGATCCTCAACACCCCGGGGAAGCCGAAGAATTAATGCACAGGTACTACTTGATGGCATGCGTCGGGTTCCAGTCACAAACGGATAGAACTGTATGGATAGCTCATGTGGAAAGCCACCTGGTGGCGGCTTCTCTGCCGCCGTCCAGAAGTCTAACACGTGAATAAGGGTCACATCAGTTTTCATTTCTGGAGGGACAGAAAAAAATACTCAAATTACCCTTGTAATAATGCAGGTTTCCGCACTCTGATTACATGTGTTTTACACTTGAGAGATTACAGACTGAGGGACATCAGTACTACAGTAGCAGATCCATTTGTTCGATGATAAAATCCTATTACATGCAATCTTGCAAAAAGTAGCCTTGGACCTTAAAGACATATGTTACAGAATTGGAAAGATCGAAAAAAAAAATCGAAAACCAAAGTTCGAACAGATTTACACAAAACTCACATGGTATACAGATGCTTATTGTTGGGAAAACTCCCTTTGAAATATTTCTGCATGAAGTGTGATAGATTTTGAGAAACGAGTAAAACAAATAATATTCTTCTCAAGAGAATAATATTCTCACATAAGAACGTACACAAAACAACTGACAAAACAGAAATATCTCCCCATTGATATTCCGGAAAGTTTATTTTCAAAGGTTACTTTTATGATGTTTTGAAATCTACAATCCCGGCCAAAACTGTTGGGACACTTTTGAGTACACATTACAATCATGCCCCCGCTCCCCAAACAATGTTGTTCTGCCGAGCTGGCCCGGTGACCGCGCAATGCAAGACAACATTAGCTGGGGGCCGGGGGGCCCAACGAGTTTTGGCCGGGATTGTAGATGATTTATATTAATGCAGCCATTCAAAAACCAATGATGTAATTTACCTTCAAATTTGTTTATGTATTTAATTACAGGCCCTACTGTCCACTGGATATTTCATTGTAATGTTAGGGCACAAAGATGAACAGGTTAGCAAATATACCTGCACACTTGTTCAGTAACAATTCCCAACAGTACACCGTATCCTGCTCTTCCATCCTACTGTTGGATCCCTCAGGCGAGAAATCGATTTTATGCCGTCCATCTTTAAAAACTCCACATGTACCATGTGTCATAACTCTATGACATGTACCCACTGATCATTATTTCTAATAATAGAGAGGTACCAGAGGCACAACAGCGCCACCCTGAGGCACAACAACCACACCCGGGCGACGCGTGCGACGCGCGACGGGCGACGCGACGGGCGACGCGACGGGCGACGCAACGGGCGACGCAACGGGCGACGCGACGGGCGACGCGACGGCAAGACGCGACGGACGACGGCACGACGCGACGGACGACGGCACGACGCGACGGGCGACGCGACGGGCGACGCGACGGGCGACCGACGCGACGGGCGACGCGACGGGCGACGCGACGGCACGACGCGACGGACGACGGGCGACGCGACGGGCGACGCGACGGCACGACGCGACGGACGACGGGCGACGCGACGGGCGACGCGACGGTACGACGCGACGGAAGACGGCACGACGCGACGGACGACGGAACCCACAGCCACTATATAAATCAATTGAAAAACAGGCGACGCGACAGGCGACGGCACGACGCGACGCACGACGCGAAGGGCGACGGCACGACGCGACGGACAACGGCACGACGCGACGGACGACGGCACAGGCGACGCGACGGCACGACTCGACGCACATATGGCGTCTTTAGAACACCATAGAATGGGGAAAATAGTGTATAATTTAAGAGTAGCTGGACCATTGAAATTGAAAAGGGCATTGGTTTGTTTTCAAAATTGCACACAATTATTCTTGACAATGTGTAATAAATTAAAGAAATGTTCTCGCACGAAACTCACATCAAAAGAGAAAGGTATTTAAGGAAATTGCAGAGTCTCATACTCATATAATTTCATGTGATTGTGATGTGAGGGATGTCTGAGAGAGGCCTCAGGGAGCAGGACCTACAAGTACATGTATTGTGTCATGAATATTGTGCATTTTCCTGTGAAATAATTGGCTATGTAAGTTTATTTGTATCTGAGAAGGGTAACAAATTAAGGAAAAGTGCAGTAAACAATCTCTAGGCTACTTATTTAATTGTGCACAAACTGAAGATTTTTGGAGAAAACAAAAATTACAAAATATATGGCATAAATTTTCTACTGAAAAATTGCCATAACCTTAACAACTGAATTTTCCTATCCTTATTTATATTCTAAATACATTTTGGTGACATCTGTTCATATTTTGTTAGTTGTTTACTGTCCAAGGTATGTTCACGTAGGCCTAACTAACGTTAGTTAAACAGGCACAATGCAACGACGAATGGACAGGTTAAAAAATGGTTTTTCTTGTATAAAAACACGAAGATAAATACAGGAAATCCTCTTAAAAAGTAACTTCAAGATACTTACTCTTTATGACGGTGTTGGCAATCCATTTTTACAGCCTAAAAAATGACGTTTGGGCCATGGGCACCACACGTACACACGCAAACAGCGTCGATATAGACATGCAGCTCCATTGTAACCAAATATCGTGTACTACACGATATTTGGTTACAGCTACAATCGATATCGATGTGCAATCGATATCGACGCTGTGTGCGTGTGTTGTGCCCATGGCCCAGACTAGCGCCACGTATTGCGCCTTGCGGCGCTATACGACCTTTGATTCTTTCATGCAACGTATATGAAACGTTTTATATATTTAACTTTTTAGCGTAATTCGACACCTGATGACATAATCATGACGTCACAGCAAACGGTTTCGTCAGCTTGTTATGTTCTGTTCATGTGTTAAGTTTGAAGGCTGTAAATGCTTAGCAAGGATGCCTTTGTTGCCGGATAGTCGCCACTGAGAAAAAGAAGTAAATTTTTTTTTAAACTGCGCGCTCGAACACCTAAAAAAAAACATTACAAAAACAATAGGTGTTCGCGATGCGTGCTCGAACACCTAAGAAGAAGAAGAAGAAGAAGAAGAAGAAGAAGAAGAAGTAAAACTAGAGCTCAAGTGTTTGTTGGAACAAACACACGGTGTTCGTGTAAACTGGTTCAATAAAATTATCATCGATGATGTCAATATCATACTGTGCAAGGGTTTATCATCTTTTATAATAACAATATCAATTTCATATTCAAAAGACATCAATTTTGCGTTAGAATGTGTTGAATTTGAACTTCCTGTTTGGACAGGAAGTAAAGGTCAGATCAGGTGATTTGAAGGTCATATATGACCTCCTCATGATTATGAAAAAATAACATTAGTACCTGTTTTGGTTCTGAGATGGGAAATAATCCCTTTTATAAAACTGTCGCTGGGGGCGCTCTAAACTTTGATGACGTTGGGTTCGATATTCTTTCCCTGATAAGGCTGAGGCGGAAAGAATGTCATATCCAACCGCCACTTTTTAAGGCTTTTTAAAGAATTTTTTTGCAACCACTTACCAGTCGATCTTTGGGATTACAGAAAGTGAAAACTATCTTTAAAATTTACTTTTATGATGGTTTTCGGACTTTATTTCCCTTCTAAAAAAATCCTCCCCTTCAGAAAATAGAAGAATCCTAACTTATTATATCCTCAATTTACCCTAAATGATGCACCTAAGGATATATCATCAACTGGACAGTAACTGACAAATGAAATTAGCAGTTTGGTGTTTCAGTTTATTTCAGTGAAGGATTCTCTTGGAAAATGCTGAATTTCCATGCGTGATTATATGCGTGGACGTCTTGAGCGCCGTTTTTTGAGACGCACAGAATTGTGGTCATCAAAATTTATGTTGGTATAATGACTCACCCCCAAACTGTTAAAGTTGGTGGGGCACGGAAAATGTACCCAATAAGACAAACAGTTGAATCATGTTTCATCTTATTCCAGATGGTTGTAAAATTGTTTTTAATCTTGAAAATAAAAATATTGTTTTAGATTTTTAAATACAATGGTATAATTTGGAGAAGTTCTCAAAACTTAATTAATATTCTTAAAAGATTTCTTTTCATAACCATGATTTTAATGATTCATTTTCTCAATAATTTTCCACAACCGACGAAATAAACACCAACGAATTAAGTAGTCTTCATTCGCTTCTTCTATGGACTGTGTCCATTTTGAGGATCAGTATTTCTTTAAAAAATCATTGCAAATGCAAAGCATTCATATCTTTTGGTTTCCACTGACAACAGCTTGTTGATGGCACAGAACGATAAAATCACAGATGTTCGTGAAAAACAATGTTGAGGTCATGTAAATCCCTTACTAATTTGACCATCAAAGCATTTATGCTAACTCATTTCACAAGAATTACAAGCTAATGTAAGGAATTCAATTGTGTTTTTTGTTTTCTAATAGGTCATGTAGTTCTTGAGATATTGGCTGTTGAACTTGGAAAAGTTGTGAGATTTAAGCAATAAATTAGAAATTAACAAGTGTTACTTGGAACACTATGTTTTTTATTTTAAATTTGATGTTTTTGTGGTCATAGAATATAAAAATAAAAATAAATAAAAGACAAGAGTTACCTCAGGAGGTATGAGTTTTCATAATATATAATAAAAATAACATATAATGTGCTATACTGAATACATTAACTTCTGGTTCAGTCATCCCATATAATTTTAAATTCTTCCAACCGTAAGTTCCGGTTCAATCATGTGAAGTCATTCATACTTCACAATTTTTTTCCTCATAATATGGGTGTCAATTGTGCCAAATTTGGTAAAATTCTGTCTTGTTTTTTCTCAAGATAGCAAAAAGTATACATTTACAGAATAGTGATTCAGAATATTTCTTCACTTAAACATTTCTGGTTTCGATAGAAAGGAGAGGTCAGATTAGGGTCATGTCTGTGAACGAAACGTGGCATAGTTCAAGGTCTTTAAGATGAGGCAAAGATTGTGAAAATATCTTTTGTGGTTCATGAGATATGATTTTTTGAAATATTAAACTTTGATTTAGTGTAATTCGATATCTGATGCCTTAACCATGACGTCACAACCTAGGATACAACTACATGTTAAGGTCTAACTATGTGTTAAGTTTTAAGATTCTGTACCAGAATAATGCTTAAAATGTTTAGGCCTTAAACTTTTTAATTAATTTATTTACTTATTAATGATAATGAAACATATCATTTGGTTATTACATAAATTAAAATGAAACAAAATTCACTGACCATTTAGAAATTTGCTAACCAAAACCAATATTTAAAAGTAAACACTCAACAATTTTGGAAAAATGTACCAACCATTCTGTTTTTCTAGACTCTTTTTTGCTACATTTTATGTAGCACAACATCTGCTCTGACAGTCTGAGCCTTGTAACTGCCGTTTGACCCGTTCTATTTTAAAGCAAGATTCTGTGAAGCAGTCTGAGCAAAGCACAAATTTCATAGACGCTTTATTCACAACACACATACTCATGTTATACTGCGGGACATGTACCATACAAATGCCGCATTCAATGAGAATGGTGTAAATTTCCATGCATTTTCCCACAAAATTCTTCAGGTTTGTTATATTGAGAGGTGATGACTTGAGGAAGGAACATTTGTGACCCAATATCATGTAAAAAAGGAGAAATTTTCCACGCTCATTTCATTCCGTTACGTTGTAGGCCTATATTAAACTCCGTATATTCCTGTGTGTTCGTATTCTGTGCACGCGCGATATGGGCTATTCGTACATACAGGGTATAGTAATTCAGCATATTGTTTCACTTAACCTTCCGGTTTCGACCGGAAGAAAAGGTCAGATTAGGGTCACGTCTAAAAACGAAATGTGACATAGTTCAAGATATTTAAGAAGATGAACAAATTGTGAAAATATCTTCTATGGTTCATGAGATATGATTTTTTGAAATATTCAACTTCCGGTTTCAACCGGAAGGAGAGGTCAGATTGGGGTCACCTCTGTGTACGAAAAATCACATAATTCAAGATCTTTCAGATGATGCAACGATTGTGAAAATATCTTTTGTGGTTCATGAGATATAATTTGTTTAAATATTAAACTTTGATTTAGCGTAATTCGACACCTGATGATGTCATCATGACGTCACAGCAACGGTTTCGTCAGCTTGTTATGTTCTGTTCATGTGTTAAGTTTGAAGGCGGTATATGCTTAGCAACGATGCCTTTGTTGCCGGACAATCGCCACTGAGAAGAAGTAAAAAAAAAAATAGAGCTGAAGTGTTTGTTGGAACAAACACACGGTGTTCGTGCGAACTTCTGGTTTAATAAAATTATCATCGATGATGTCAATATCATATTATGCAAGGGTTTATCATCTTTTATAATAACAATATCAATTTCATATTCAAAAGACATATCAATTTTGCATTAGAATGTGTTGAATTTGAACTTCCTGTTTTGACAGGAAGTAAAGATCAGATCATGTGATTTGAAGGTCATATATGACCTCCTCATGATTATGAAAAAATAACATTAGTACCTGCATTGGTTCAATTTCTGAGATTGGAAAATAATCCCTTTTTTAAAACTACCGGTGGAGGCGCTTTAAACTTTGATGACGTTGGGTTCGATATTCTTTCCCTGATAAGGCTGAGGCGGAAAGAATGCCATATCCAACGGTGCAAATTGTTTTTGAATACCTCTGTCGGTTCTTGAGATATGACCTTTAAAATTTGTAAAATTGTTACATCGTGTGCCACTAATTTGACCATCAAAGCATTTATGGTAACTCATTTCACAAGAATTACAAGCTAATGTAAGGAATTCAATTGTGTTTTTGTTTTCTAATAGGTCATTTAGTTCTTGAGATATTGGCTGTTGAACTTGGAAAAGTTGTGAGATTTAAGCAATAAATTAGAAATTAACATATAAAAATAAAAATAAAATACAAGCGTTACCTCAGGAGGTATGAGTTTTTATAATATATAATAAAAATTACATAATGTGCTACACTGAATACATTAACTTCTGGTTCAGTCATCCCATATAATTTTTAATTCTTCCAACCGTATGTTCCGGTTCAATCATGTGAAGTCATTCATACTTCACAACATTTTTCCTCATAATATGGGTGTCAATTGTGCCAAATTTGGTAAAATTCTGTCAAATTACAGAATAATGATTCAGAATATTTCTTCACTGAAACATTTCTGGTTTCGAAAGAAAGGAGAGGTCAGATAAGGGTCATGTCTGTGAACGAAATGTGGCATAGTTCTTTAAGGTATTTAAGATGAGGCAAAGATTGTGAAAATAGATTTTGTGGTTCATGAGATATGATTTATTTTAAATATTAAACTTTGATTTAGTGTAATTCGATATCTGATGCCTTAACCATGATGTCACAACCTAGGATACAACAGCATGTTAAGGTCTAACTATGTGTTAAGTTTTAAGGTTCTGTACCAGAATAATACTTAAAATGTTTAGGCCTTAACACTTTAAAATTCAGGACTGTTTTTAGCTTTTTTTGACTAAGTTTAAATCTTGCTAAATATTTTTTTGAAATTTGCCTAGATACACACCATTTGAATGCCGATTATTTGGGCATTATTTTTGGGGGTTAAAATGTTCTTATTGTACCCCCTGAAAATGGCGGCCATTTTGAATACCAAATTTTTGGGTAATTTTAATGTTTTTGGTGAGTTTTGGGCAAGTAGTCTATAATGCACTATGGTTAGGAGTGATTTCAATGCATGGTTTCAAAGAACAAATCTCATTCCATGCATGAATAAAAAGAAAATCCAATTGTATTTATTTTTCATACTATAATATGCAAGAATAACGTAAATTTGACATATTTTGGTGCAAATTTTGCAATAATGAAATGTACATGTACATGTGTATTCATACATTGCCATAACACAGAGCATTCACGATCGATTACTTCACATCAATTCAAGGAAAAATCTCTTCCTTTGATGATATGTGTCATCTGCATTTGACTTTACACTTTCACACGGGCATTTTACTGGAATACGACGGCAAGAATGTGACTCTCACGTCTAACGTTAACGTTAACGCGTGAAACACATTGACCGAACGTTCACGAAAAACATGCGGTCTGTGGTGTCCTTCGCGTATCACCCTCAAGACCCATTACGTTCAATCACAAAACAAACTTGATCATTGGAAAGCCAGACTAATAATCTACAAATTGGTATCAAACATAAGCAAATAGAGGGCGGCAAACAAAAAATACAAGCTTCCAAATTTATCAATCGCCGGCGATCGATTTTTACACAGGGCTGAGTTGAAAGGGTTAATCTTTTTAATTAATTAATTAATTTATTTATTTATGATAATGAAACATATCATTTGGTTATTACATAAATTAAAATAAAACAAAATTCACTGACCATTTATAAATTTGCTAACCGGCAAACCAAAACCAATATTTAAAAGTAAACATCCAACAATTTTGGAAAAATTTACCAACCATTTTGTTTTTCTAGACTTTGCCACATTGTTTATTAAACAATCATTGTGGGAAATTTATTTATGCTTTGGTTTAAAAATTGTACACATTATTCCATTTGCAAAAGTAAATTTAATTAAGTTGATAAAATAATAAAAAGAAAAGAAATAAAATACACTAGTTAGAAAGAAGATTGAGATCTCTTTAAATTAACTCAGTGCCTGAAAACCTTTTGACAAGGACGCATTGGAAAACTGTTACCCTGAAATTGATTGCCCATAAACGAAAGAAAAAAGAAATAAATTCTTAAAAAAATCCTCTGCACATCGATGACTGTTAATTGACTGCATCAATCGCGAAAAGATGTGAAGCATCATATTTCACGATGAGTTAATTGAAGTCATGAATGCCAACTTAAAAAACGATCTGTTAGAATTCACTCTTAGATTTAGAACAAGCGTTAAAAATTCCAAAACTGTGTACAAAAATAACAGCTTGAAATAAAGGACAACGATAGTGAAATTACCGTAAACTGTAACGTATTATATTCTCATTAGACACTGCATATACAGTATATACGTACAGTGTATACACTGTATGATATACTTGTATACATTGTATACACTTGTATATACAAGGTCTCTTGTCTGTGTGTGGTGTGCATAATATAGTACTATCGGAATAGTTGTTCAATTTAACTTTCGTTTTCGACCGGAAGGAGAGGTCAAATTGGGTCATGTTTGTGTACGAAATGTGACATAATTCAAGATCTTTAAAGTGATGCAAAGATTGTGAAAATATATCTTTTTTGGTTCATGATATATGAATTTTTGTAATATTTAACTTCCGGTTTCAATATTTAACTTTCGCTCGAACACCTTAAAAATAGTACAAAAACAATAGGTGTTCGCGCTGTCGCTCGAACACCTAAAAAAAACAGTACAAAAACAATAGGTTTTCGGGCTTCACCCGAACACCTAAAAATATAGCCTAGAACTAGCTAACTACGACGCGTAAAGTCAAAATAATTACTGTAGGCCTATCGTCATGATCATGCTCTTTTTTTTTACCTGTGTTTTATGTTGTATTTGTTGACCAACCCTTTTTAACAGTCGGGTTATCCTTTGCCGTGTAAATCTATACCTTCTGACGTGGCCGAGCGGTTTAGCTTACCGAATCCCGGCCGTGACACTTGTGTCCTTGAGCAAGACACTTAACCATAATTGCTTCTCTCCACCCAGGGGTTAAATGGGTACCTGTGAGGGCAGAGTTGGTTGATTAGCCCTATATGCGCTGTAATGGCAGCAATTGAGCTGTATACTCCCCAGGGAGCTGAGATGGTTTCAGGAATGATTTATGAGCCTTATGAGCCTTATGAGCAGGGGTAATAATATGCGCCTTGAGCACCACTTAGTTGGTGGATACGTGCGCTATATAAGTCCACACATTATTATTATTATTATTAATTTCCTCGTCGTTTAGACTATCTAACGGATTTTGTCTGTCCAAAAGAGTCGCTCTCTTCTCAACGCATGTCTAGCTTCGTGGTCCGCCAAAAGTATAAGCGCCCTTATTATTATCAAGAGTGGACGACACATTTTTAACGTGAATATAACACTAATTCAATAGGTAAGATGACCCACACACCAATCTTAAGTTAAGAGGGTTTGACACCGTTGTCATGGAAGTTTTTATTTTTTGTGAAATCGTTCTTAGGACGCGTCTCGATTTAGGAAGAGTTACCCGTCCTACGTCGAGATAAGACGCTTCTTAGCGCTTTGTGAAATCGACCCCAGGTCATCTCGGTTTTAAGTCTCTCAGCGCATTAGATAAGCTATGACGCTAAGTGCCCCTTTCCCCTTGATCTACCACTGCACGGTATCATGTTTATGAATTTGATGAACGTACTTGATTAAGTGATGAAAAGTAAAACATACAAAACCCTAACCATGTGCTGTAGTATTATAATGTCTTTTTTCAGGGGGAAATGTTTTTATTGTGGTCTGAGCCAACGCATCATATAAGACTCGTGAATGCAGTCCATAGACCGTATGTATATAGTAATACATTACTTGCATAACGAGCCCTTGGAAATAACGCAGCAATATGTTAATGTCATTGTAAAAAAAATACATTGCTAATCCATCATATGACTCAATTAGTATCACATGTACTTCACATACACTGCACGTACACAGGGATCAGCGTGTATAGGGTGGAGGTGAGGATATAAGTGGAGAAATAGGAGCGGATCGAGGGAGGCTTAAAAGTGAAGACATATGGCCAAACAAATGGGGCTCACATGAGAACGTATGGTACATTGTTATGGCCAGCAACTCCACAGCGATATAATTTGCGATTTCAGCGCCCTCCAGAAATTTCTAGACGCAACAAAGAAATCAAACAAGATTACACACGATATTTGTAACAACAATTATTCAAATGCACTCTAAAATATTACCCGTAAAATTTACAGTCGAAAGTCGTGCAGCGAGTTGCCACCTTTCTAACGTATTTTTTATGTGTGGACCGTATTGTATTTTACGTTAAAATACATTATTTTTACGGTGAAAAGTCTGTTAATAACTACGGGTAACGTATTTTGGTAACCGTAATTTTAATGCTTTTTACCGTTTTTATACATTTACTACACTGCCAGGTAAAGCACCGTAAATTTTACGGTGGAAGTTTTACAAATTGTGCTGTACATTTAACGGGATTTTTGTATGGATGGAACGTGGCATCTGATATGGATCTGCAGATATTGGAATTAATCAATGCAACTGTTTACTGTACACAATGTCTTTCACTTACCTGCACGTACACGTAGTCTGGTTCTTTTTCAACCACTCCTGATATTCTCCAGTTACTAATGCACAGAACATGTATCCGTTATATATACTGTCTTTTCGAAACTCTTTTTAGTCATGGTGGTATGCAATTATAATCTATATTTCAATATTTTAAATTTTGAATGTACTTTTTTATATAAACATAGAAAAGAACATCAAAATCTTACCTTTTTAATCATAAAATTAACAATAAATTATTTGAAAATGGCCTTAAATCACCCATTTTTACATATTTAAACATTGGAAATGATTCGAGCGCAAAGCTAGGTCAGATCATTTACATATTGGATATATCCCAGAGTGCAATGGGAGCGGCCATAATACGGGTTTCGGCCGTAAAACAATGAGAAAGGGATGATTACGGTAATTCACCGTACAATTTACAAATTTTTCGGCGTAAAATTACGGTAATTTTTTACAGTGTGGTTTAATGTAGGATTTGACGCTTTGCATGGTGGAGATAGATGTTCTCGAGTTCTTTCGGGTACACCATGTAATGATCTCTTTTTGGAAAAAGTGATGGCTCTGAAAAGAGCCGGTTAGTTTGTTCTCAACGTTTTGACTAGTTTGCTCTAGTCATGTATATCTTAATTCAAAGTAAGATAAGTAAGGTTACTTTTAGAAGAAGTTTCCAATATTACCAATAATGTATAATTGTTTTAAACGTAAAAATTGCTAATTGCCTTTAATTCTGTTTAATGTACGCCTAAATTATTTCATTCAGTGAGTAATGAAAGCCAATGTGCTCGCCTCAAATAATCATCAATCCAAACTTCACAAAAAGGCTCCTGTCAATTTAAGGTGAGTCCATTCTTTATTACGTCACAATTACTATGGTTACAGGCAAAACGAAAACATAGTAAATATGTGTGTAGTTGTACTTGGAAGCCTGCTGCCTTTGGAGCGGATGTGTAATTCTGAATTCAGTCAATGTATTATACGAAGTTTAAAATGAGATATTCTAGTTTAATTTTAGCCATGATTTTACCATTTACTTTAGCAATCACCATGTCCTTTGTGATAATTGTAAATGGGGCCATGTGTGGGCCCGTGAACCAGGCCGAAGCCGCTGATGACCGCGTATCACCTATGAAGAAGGCATTCGCCAATTTTAGATCAACTTGTCCAAAGCGCGGGAAAGGACATGGTAAGTAATAACGTTTTTACATGTATTTGCGCTGAAAATCATTATAAATAACGATACTAATAAGTAATAAGGACATTTCAAAGAATGCAGTTTTAAATAAGATATACACTTCTGAGAAAATACACAATTTTATCAAAAATATTCATAATTAGATTTTAATTCAGTTATTTATAACTTAAAAATAACTTGACAAAAAGTATGGGACTTCTGACACAGATGTCGGATAGCATAATGTACATTACACTATATACGTGTCATGTACTAGCCTTGACTCAAGGCTGTTGTGGCGCGTACTTACCACGGTATTCCCACCCCACCCCGGCGGGGGGGGGGGGGGAAGCAAATGTCTCACATGATCTGGGCTTGACGCGCATTGTAGGCCATACCATTAATGTGACAGGGCAAACAAAATTGCGAACGGTTTAATATTTAAATTTTCA
Organism: Zoroaster sp. YZ-2022; assembly: GCA_029582265.1. Classification (NCBI taxonomy): domain Eukaryota; kingdom Metazoa; phylum Echinodermata; class Asteroidea; order Forcipulatida; family Zoroasteridae; genus Zoroaster; species Zoroaster sp. YZ-2022. The sequence goes on from CM055819.1 coordinate 48,009,814, forward strand.
TACCTTTTATCAATTTAATTAAACATTAATAATCACAACGAAAAACACAACTCTCACATTTTTCAAAATATTTTGTAAAACTGAAAATATTAGTGTAATTTTTTTCACAGAAACTCTTAATTAAACGACACCTCTGAATTGCAACAAAAACAGTGTCAACGAACAGAAGATTCTGTAAAATTTTACCGTTGATACTGTTGATTTACCTTTCAAGAGTTTTACGGAAATCTGTCTGTTGACCCTTTCCGATATTTTGAGATTTCTAACGTAAATGATTCAGAAAATGTTGTCGCCAAGCCGTTATAATATACGTACATGCACATACGTTTGAGAGAATGTTACGCACACTAGCTATTTGAACAGTGCATACGTGCTTATACACACAGTCAATGTACCCATCGTCTATACGCGCACAACGATGTTCACCACGCGCATTGGCGTTTGCGAATGAGACATATAGCTGTGTTGGTGGCGCACTTTTGTCCCAACCCTTCTTTTCCCCTGCCCCAGCCCGTACCGATTGCTAGCCCGAGAAATTCAGAACACACACACGGTGCGCCGTCTCCAGTCCCGGACACATACACTGTACAGCGAGATCAATAACTAAGTCGTGGATACGGTTGTGCGTTGCGACCTTGTACGCATTCGAACTCAAACAACAACCTTGACCCTTCTGTAACCGAAAGCTTATATGTTTCCTTTTTCCCATTGGAATTCCAATGGAAAATCGTATGCAATATACAGGATCCTAGCTTTGACTCCGTTTGATCCCACACACAGCATAATACAATGCAGGCAAACACAGGTAGCTCACCCTGTCTCTGTGTACATGTGAAATGGAGTACACGAAGGTCAAACTCCAACCTGGGCTAGTTGTACATGTACAGTACAATCATGTATCGCGCACAGCAATCATACAATTGCTGGGCCAATCAATAACCAATGATAATACAATTTGGTTTTTGAATTTGGTATATTAGCATTAATAAGCTCCGCCTTAAATTTTGGCATGTGGAGAAGCATCAAGGTGCGACGACGAATGGTTACTGTATGTACATGTACAATACATGTATATTAATGTATAATGTACTACATGTACATATATGTACATGAATATGTACATGTATACAGTATACCTATGAATCCGCACACGTTGTCCATGTGCGCTGGAGTTTGGATAGCTCTAAAGCGGGGGGGGGGGGGGAATTATGCGACAAAATCGTTCCGACGTGCCTTGATCAAGGCTGGTCATGTACATGTTCATTTGTGATCATTTATTAGGTGTTCGGGCACGGCTACGAAATTGTTCGATTTATTTATTTTTTTCTTTTCCCCTCCAACTTTTTCCCTCCGGAACGTTTAGCCTACGTTTTGACGTCATTTTAACGTCACCAGTTGTCGAATTACACTACACCAAAGGTTATTATTTTACCAAAAATTCCTGAACTAAGCATGGAAAAATCTTAATTTTGACACAATCTTAAAGAACTTGAATTATGTGACAGACGTGTACTTAGCGTTCAAATTCAAGAAAAACTAGAGCTTAAGTGTTTGTTAGAACAAACACACGGTGTTCGAGTCAACTTCCGGTTCAATCAAATTATTATCGATATGTCAATATCATATTGTGCAAGGGTTTATCATCTTTTATAATAACAATACCAATTTCATATTCAAAAGACATATCAATTTTGCGTTAGAATGTGTTGAATTTGAACTTCCTGTTTGGACAGGAAGTAAAGGTCACATTAGGTGGTTTGAAGGTCATATATGACCTCATGATTATGAAAAAATAACAAATTTGTCAACTTATTCATCAAATTGAAGCTATGAGATATGACCTTTTAAAATTTGTAAAAATCGTTACTTCGTGTGCCACTAATTGGACCATTGGCAAGCATTTATGGTAACTCATTTCACAAGAATTACAAGCTATTAATGTAAGGAATTCAATAGTTTTTTTGTTTTCTAATAGGTCATTTAGTTCTTGAGATATTGGCTGTTGAACTTGGAAAAGTTGTGAGATTTAAGCAATAAATTAGAAATTAACAAGTGTGACTTGGAACACAATGTTTTTTATTTTAAATATTGACACTAGCCCAACACATGCTTTTCAAAAATCATGCTAGATGATAAATCAACATTAAAAATCACTCATATGAAAATAGTTTGCCAGGGTTGTAGGTAGCCAGATCAACCTATTCAGCGTTATTATGGGCATAAAGTCACAAGGTTGATTTAGGGTAGAAGGGGACTACATGTATAGTAACTGGATTAAACTTGGGTGCAAATTCAAAGAGCAGGAAGTGCAGGTTAAATTGTTTGGGGGAGTTGGGGGTTACTGAAGACACTGAAGCATGGAAGACCATATAAATATTTCCCCTTTCCTTTCCTTCAGCTAATTAGCCTTTCATTAGAAAACAAACTACTACATGATAAAGTTGGAAGAAAGCTTGCATCCGTGCTTTCCATCTTCCACTGCCCCCCGCAGAAGAGTTGCCAAAAAGTAAATAATTCCCAATTCAAACAAAATTAAATGTAATTATATCCACTGGATCAAATCTGATAATTGGTTGCCCTTTTCACTTTGTTTATGGAAAAACCTTTCAATTTTAGATTTAAATGAAGCCAACATTGATATTTATCTCTTGGTATTAAGTCTTGTACAAAAATAAATGTAATCTTTATTTATAATATACTTCACTTTCAGGTTAAGTTTATAACAAAAATATAATGATAAATTGACAATGACAGTGACACTGTAATCAAGCATCTCCTTATTGTGACATGCTTATAAACTGTCTTTGTTTTCACCTATACTGCAAATAATTAAAAAAATTATTTATAAAATTTGAAAACAAATTTTACATTGATTTTTACATTTTTAAGGTTGTACACATGATTGGCAAAATGTCTGTAGCTGCATCCATACTACAGAATTACAACCTAAAGATCAGATGCCATTTTGTACATAAATTGTTAGACATTGAAATAATCAAAGAGTTGTATGGATGCTTGTACATTGCTAATAAAGCAATGAAATACATATTTATTTTAACTGTCTGTTGGGTTTCATGACTTGACTTTTGTGGTTACACACTTCCCTCCCCCACAATCAATTGAAACCACTTTGTTGACCTGTTTAACCTACCTGTAACCAATCTAGGAATGAGTGTACATGGTCTTACATATGTAACAAGTGAAATGACTTCAGTGTAAATGAACCCAACCATGATCCTTTGTAGACAAGAAAACAGAATATATCCACTGGATCAAATCTGATAATTGGTTGCCCTTTTCACTTTGTTTATGGAAAAACCTTTCAATTTTAGATTTTAATGAAGCCAACATTGGTATTTATCTCTTGGTATTAAGTCTTGTACAAAAATAAATTTAATCTTTATTTATAATATACTTCACTTTCAGGTTAAGTTTATAACAAAAATATAATGATAAATTGACAATGATAGTGACACTGTAATCAAGCATCTCCTTATTGTGACATGCTTATAAACTGTCTTTGTTTTCACCTATACTGCAAATAATTTAAAAATAATTTATACAATTTGAAAACAAATTCTACATTGATTTTTACATTTTCAAGGTTGTACACATGATTGGCAAAATGTCTGTAGCTGCATCCATACTACAGAATTACAACCTAAAGATCAGATGCCATTTTGTACATAAATTGTTAGACATTGAAATAATCAAAGAGTTGTATGGGTGCTTGTAAATTGCTAATAAAGCAATGAAATACATATTTATTTTAACTGTCTGTTGGGTTTCATGACTTGACTTTTGTGGTTACACACTTCCCTCCCCCCACAATCAATTGAAAGCACTTTGTTGACCTGTTTAACCTACTTGTAACCAATCTAGAAATGAGTGAAATGACTTCAGTGTAAATGAACCCAACCATGATCTTTTGTTGACAAGAAAACATAATCAATCTGCATTTATAATAAATGTACGCTCTGTATGTACGATTTAGTGACAGTTTAGAATGGGTGACATTCAGGGGTTGTCATTAGAATCGGTAATTTTGGAATAAAATGTCTGCCTCCTCCCCCCAAATTCTTGGTGATGGCATGTACTGCCACTGGTGATGAACCAACACATTTAAAAAAAAATTATTTGGTCTATCATTGGAGCACTATAGAATCCACTCTTCAGTCTGTTAATCTGGATGCCATGCCTGCTATGCCATGCCATGCCTGCTATCCGTATCACTGAATCTGATGTCCTGCGTAAATTGAAAAATATTGACTCTTCCAAAGCTAGTGGACCTGATAATATATCTGGTTTTATTTTTAATTCCTACGCCAATGTTCTTTGTGGTCCCTTAACATATATTTTTAGAAAGGCCACCCAGGACGGTTGCTTTCCTTCAAGTTGGAAATCTGCTAATATTGTTCCGATCCATAAATCTGGTAAAAAATTAAGTGTTTCTAACTATAGACCAATTTCATTACTCCTTCAGATTGCTAAGGTCTTTGAAAAGATCTTGTGTGAGCAAATTATGTCTCATGTTCGACCTGCCATTTCTGAGCAGCAGCACGGTTTTGTCTCTGGCAGGGATTGCTCCACCAACCTTTCTTCATTATTGCAGGAGGCATACCGTGCTATTGACCAGAGAGAGGAGTTGGATGTTGCCTACATGGATTTTTCAAAGGCCTTTGATCGAGTCAACCATGATTTCTTGTTATATAAACTAAAATCCTACAATATTCATCCTAATATCTTAATGTTAAGTAAGACTAATTGCGGTGACACCATGTGGAATCTCAATTGAGTAGTAATTAGTTCTGAAAAGAACTGGGGGTACAACTCGACGTTTCGATCAGTATGCTCTGATCGTCCTCATGATCGAAACGTCGAGTTGTACCCCCAGTTCTTTTCAGAACTAATTACTACTCAATTGAGATTCCACATGGTGTCACCGCAATTAGTCTTACTTATCATCCTCACCATGCAAAGCTACAAGTTTTACCTATCTTAATGTTGTTACAGAGTTATTTGACTGATAGAAGACATAGAGTTACTGTGGATGGTTTTACCTCTATATGGAAAACAGTGCCCTCGGGTATTCCACAGGGTTCAATACTGGGGCCTCTCCTATTTACTTTATTTGTTAATGATCTTCCCAAGTGTTTAAGCAATAAATGTTTGCTTTTTGCAGATGACTTAAATTTTTTTCGTCAGATTGGTTGTTCTGCAGATACTCTTTCATTACAGGCAGACTTAGATAAAATTATGAACTGGTCTAATACCTGGCGTCTCTTTTTAAATGTTAATAAATGTAGTGTTTTAACTCTTACCCTTAAGAAGACGGCTTTTAAATTTGATTACCCTTGTGAAAA